>JACCID010000233.1:0-188565 GCA_018906775.1 Sycophila sp. Sp_5 | reverse complement strand
TAGAGCGAGGCGCTCCTCGACTCCTCGCCGCGTACACGCCCGCACTCGCAACACAGTCTACGGGCGGTACTTACAACGTATCAGCCTACGCTCGTTCTCGGCTGCTACCTCGGCTTCCTTCACGGGACGGCTTCCTCTCGGACTCTCCTTATTCGTACCCCGTTCGCACACGCACGCACACGCGTCCGTCCTCGCTGACGGCTCGAGAGAATCTCCCGAGATTGCCCACCTGGCAATCTCTCCTCCGCGCGCCGGCTTAGCCTAACCTAAGCCGCGCTCGCGCCCGCTCGCGCCAGCTCGCGACGAGGCGAGGGTACCCCGCAGTACCCAGCGTCACACCTCCTCCCAGACGACCGTTAAGCTACGTCTTGACGGACTCTGCCACTATCAGCGAGCCAAACCTCGGTAGTGTAGGAAACAAGGGGCAGGATAGAGAAAAAAAACTAACCACGAACCTCTTCGTGATTTTGTACGTGCAGAGCACGAAGCCATTGGCTCTCACGTACAATGGGTGACGGGACTCGGCACGGCACGTCTCTTGGCCAGTCTGCCGACCCGTCGGGCTTGCGCTTCTGCCACTGTCGCAGACGCACGCACCAGGACTTGCGCCTCATCGCGCGCGTTGTCCTTTTGTGTGGGCTCTTCCCACAATGCTATGGAAAACCGTTTGTGGCGGAGTACGTACTCCTCGACGCACTCCTCTTTGAAACGGAGACGAAACACCATTTTGTCTCCTTAGGCACTCCCGTCGATCTCCAGTGACCCCGGGATGCCCTGTGTACCCGGTTCCGAGCCTCGGGGCCAGCGTACACAACGATCGGTATTCTCTCCGATCGCTTCTTTGCGGGTGGCCTCCTGGCCACTCGCTAGACGGTGGGCAGCCGCGCTGCTCATAACGTCGTGGTGAACGACCTCCTGGTCGCTCAGCAGGTTGCCAGCATGCTTGCTGGGTGGTGGTTGGGCCTCGCCCCAACCTCCTCAACCTTTTCGGGGATCTCCTCCAGGGTGCCCCCTTCTGGCTGTTCCGGCGGCGGTTGCACGCCGAACACTTTGGAAAACGCCTTGTCCCCCTCACTCTCCAGGGAAGAGTCCTACGACTCGTTCCTCAAACTCCAACTACTCCGTTTGGGGAAAGGATGGAAAGAAGAAAGGAATTGTAAGGAATGGCTCCCTAAGTCAATCCTGTCTGTAGAACTCGGTAGACGTCCCGGTCCCCGACGTGTACGACGCCTTTCGCGGTCTTCCGCGTTGTCGCTTCACATTTCCTTCTCTAGACTGGGCGCTCCCAGTCTGAGACGCTTGCCCGCTGGCAACGCTCTTCTCTTCATCAGCGCCTGCTGATGGAGTCGTGGGCGCATCCACACGACTCCCGCCTTCCCCCGGAGGTCGGACGTTGGTCTCGATGTCCTCGTCTTCTTCAGGAACATCTCGTCGTTGGAGTAGAACCGTCTACCCCGGACCCATTCCATCTTTGGATCTTTGAGTCCTTTGTCCATGAGACACCAGCCACTGGTGTCTCCCCGCCCTCCTCCTTGTCCATACGAGAAAGGGCATCTGGGACGTTGTTGAGCGCACCTTTCCTGTGCTCAACAAAGCACTGGTGACCTTGCAGCTCCAAGGTCCACCATGCTAATCGACCTGTTGGACCACTCAGTGTGCGCAGCCATCGCCAACAGATGTGGTCCAAGACTACTCAGACAGTGTAGCCTTTGATGTGTGGGCGAAACCTTATCGCCCATCCTACAGCGAGACACTCTCGTTCTGTCACGCTGTAGGTCCTCTCGGCAGGTGTGAGGACGCTGCTGAAACTTACGCTCCTTCTCCGTAAGTTGCGTAAGCGGATTGGCCATCGTGGCGAGGCTGTTCAGGAACCTCCTATGCCACGATGCCTTGCCTAAGAACTGTGTTAGCTGCTTCACGTCCTTCGGCGCCGGGTACTCCAGTACCGGCCTTATTTTCTTTGGATCGGGGCGGAACCTTTCTTGGTTCAGCACCGCACCCAGGTACTTGACTTCGCATTGGCAGAAGTGGCTTTTCTGCCGGTTGATAATTAGGCCCGCCTCCCTTAGACGGCCTAATATCTTGCGAAGGTGTTCGAGATGCTCCTCGAACGTTTTCGACCTCGTGTCGATGTATATCCGGTATCCTCCACCGAATTGCTTTACCATCGCGACCGAGCTTGGCCATGGGCTCGTAGATGGTGTGATGACGCCAGCGTCCAGTACCTTTCGGACCTGCGCGTGCATCTTAGCCTCTATTACCGGCGACTCCGAGTAATAGCGCTTCTTGATGGGGCGAGCATCTTCCGCATCAATTATATGGGTCATCCTCGTGGTGCACCCAAATGTGGTCGGCTCCTCGCCGACCAGCTGCTGCACAAGTGCCTCCACTTGTGCCAGCTGTTCCTCGGTCGTACGGCCTATGCCTACTGCACCGACTGGAACAGTGTCAACCTCCCTGACCGATGTCAGCTGGAGGTCGACCCTGACGTTGTCGTCTACCAACGTCAGTTGGTTGGACCGCGGATTGTGTCTCGAGCCGAATTCAGTCGTGAAATTCGTGCCCAAGTAACAATCTACGTCCTGTGTAGGGATGATCAACACCTTGATCATCCTACTTATGCCACCTATCTTAAAGGGACGGTGAACACACACTCATCGTCAAGCTTGTGCTACCGTCAGCAAGCTTAGCCCCTGCGTGCTCGCTTGGCATAAATGTTTGGCCGCATGCAGTTCTCAACTGCAGGCCGGTCGGTCTCGTCATCATGACCGATGCGCCTGTGTCGTACAGAGCGCGGAAGTGGGAACCCTCCACTTCCACCTGTAACCACCCTCTGGTTTCCAGGAATTCCTCCGTAGGGACGTCCGGTTGTGCCGCACCGCTGACTCCCTGGGAGGTTATCTCCGAAGCTTCCTGACAAGCTTTGGTTGCATCTGGGGGAGCAGTTGAGTGCCCTACTCCCCCCGCTGTCCGTTTTCCGGCGAGCAATTTGGACATTTCGCACGAATCACCCCTTTCTTTTTGCATCCGTAGCAACGAAGGGGATCCTTCTTCCGCCCGTTTTTCTGGCTGTCCTTCCCGCTGCCACTGCTATTCTTCGAGTTGCCTTTTCCGGACTGGCCATTTTTGTTCGCCGAGGAGGAGACACCCTTGCTTTCCCCCCTCTGCCTTTTCGCGTTCTTTTCGCGAAGCGCCTTCGCGATTTCCTCGTTTTGTTTTGATAGCAAGCTGAACTGTTTCGCTATCAAATTCAGGACGTTTTGAAGTCCGACGCCAGTTATTGGAGCTTCGGGGTTCTCCTGTTCCGCTGATGTCGGTACGACCGTTGCCGCTACCTCCGTGAAAGACACCCCTGTCCTTCTGTCCTGTGGTTTGTCTGCCGTCTTTGGCATCACCGCTTTGGCTGTGTGGCTAGGATCCTCGTGACCCCTGCCTGTGCGATTCCTATCGCTGTTGGGTGGGCCAATCTAATATCCATTGGTCCTCCCGTTGGTGAAATCCGCCCACGTCCTTATCTCACGTGACGGAAATCTCCTTTGTGTGTTCTGGACGGCCGGCGTGTCGTCCAAATTGCAGTCGAATGTGGGATAGTTCCTCGTGAACGTCTCCTGGGATTCGACCCTTGGCGATGACTGCATTGGGTGTGTACATTCCCATTGCCAGTCGTTTTGCCGAATGTCGAACCTCGTGTTTGACATCGGAGACCTCGGCTGCTCAACCTCTCGAGTTAGCTGGTCTACCCTGCTCGTCAGGGTCGCGATGGTCTTCGCCTGGGTCGTCACCGTGTACGTCAGATCTCTGTATCTGACGTTGTGTTTTTCGACCGCCTGCTGAATCCTTTCCAGCAGTGTTTGTAGGTCAGCGACCTGTTCCTCTGTAGTATCCCTTACTACAGAGTCTGCGTGCAAGGACGATCTCCTGTCGTCTTGTTCAGCAGTCGGGATCGCCAGCAGCCGTTGCTGGACGTCCCGTTCCGTGGGTTCCGCTCTGTACTCCATCTTCACCTGATTGTGTACAGGTCTGCCCTCTGTCCCAAAAACGCGAAACAATTTATGGGACGGCTTTTTCGATTGGCGGCGCAACTACGCCTACTGTGTAGTGTGGGAGATTCTCGATCCGAAACACGCTCCAGAGAATTTCTCCACGACTGCCTACCGTTTGTAGCACAGTCGCGTTTGATCTGCGTCAAAAATACTCACTTATTTTACGCGATTCTACTGGAAATTCTCGCTGCCAAATTCAGCGAGAAAATGAATTTTCCTCGAAAACTTTCAATTTTCGAGTTCAATTTGAACGGAAAAAATTCTACCTAGAATTTTCTCCTAAACGTGTTTCGGGTGTTAGTAAATTACAATCTTTGTAAATTACAAGTGTTAGCTAACTAGCCAACTCGAAAGGTTCCCTTTCCGAAAATGTGAATGTTGTGCTTGTTCTTGCCTTGAATCTACTGAAATTCCGAGTGTTCACTCGACAGCTCCCCGAAACAGAAGCAGGTCACGGCTGCGACTGAATGCTGTCGAATGTATCTGAACACCCCGCGTGTTCAGGGATTAAAAGCGTCTTGAACGGAAGCAGGGCACGGCTGCGACCGTTCGCTAATTCAATCCAAATCCGGAACTCCTCGTGAGTTCCAGTATCGCGAAGCCTCTAAACAGGAGCAGGGCACGGTTGCAACTGTTTGCTTTGCGAAATCACTCCAAGAATTTTAAAGAAAAAAAAAATTTTTGACAGAAGCAATGTGCGACTGTCTGTTCGAGCTATTAGTACGCACACGAACAAAAATAAAAATAAATTTTTTTCAAATAAAACTGATGGCAAAAACAACACTCATTCACCTTTTCGGACGTTCCTTCCACTTGAAGGAACGTTCGCCGCCACGCGCGATTCTCTCTCTCCACCTAAATCTACAGTGGAAAAATCCCCCGATTTTTCCTTCTCCGTTTTCTAAAAGAAAATTCAATTTTCCTCCTAAATTGCGCGCACGCACGACCTCCAGAATTTAAATCGAATTCAAATTTCGCGGCTTTTTCACTCCCTGTGAAATAGCGTGTCGCCACCTAGTGGCTGACTCACGAAGCTTCTCCTGCTTCTAGAAGAATTCGCAAAAAAAAATCTAAGTTTCGTCGCGCCGCGGTCCTTCCCTCCAGTGCACACGTTAAAGGGCGCCAGTTGTAACGGGGTTGCCTTTGACTGATTCACCTCGCGGAGGAGACCTGTCCCCGCGAGATGGGTGCAATGGGGCACGCACGAGTGCCCCGTGAGGTCCTTACCTCGGGGTGCGCGCGAGCACCCGACGGCGAATACACGTCGCCGCGGCCCGTATACAACGTGAGAGTACGCCTGTACTCTCACTTCTTGTACTCGCGTGCTGTCGCACGAACGCGCTCCTCGCGTTCGCGTGGCTGTCGTCCTCCTGGACTATCGCCGATGCCGGCCGCTCAGCTCTACGATAGAGTGGGGGTATCCGGGAGGTTGGGGACGAGGAAGGTTTGTCGAGTAGTCCCGCGGACTACCCGAAAGAATGACGCGAGCAAGTAAAATATAGATCGGAGGCCTTTATTGCCTCTGCAAAGTAAATTACAATAGTCGCGTCCCGGAGAAGTTAGTAGATGTCGGGCGCGCGAGCCGAATGCTCCGAGCACGCCCGAGTGTTGCCGAACGGAGCCGCGCGCAAACGCAAGCGCGTGCGCTCCTACGAATTCTCGGCCGCGTCGAGAATTCGCCGGCCGATCGCGCGGTCCGCGATCGGTGGTGTTTACGCGGAGCACGACTTTGCTCCACGTAAACAAACGTTTGCGTCCGAGAGCAGGCCGCTTGCCTACTCTACACGTACACACACGTACGCACGCATACGAGGGAACGGGTCGCTTACCCGTTCCACGCAATGTACAACGAATTCGGCCTCGAGCCCGCGCTCGAGGTTCCGATGTCGAATTACGCGGCGGCTCTTCTACGAGAGCCGCGACTCTCGCCGCACGAGAGTCCGCGATCGCGATCTACGGAGAGAGAGAGAGAAAGAACGGGGGAAACGTTCCCCGCGTGCGACGAACGAAAACTTCCGCTCTAGAGTCGAGGCGCTCCTCGACTCCTCGCCGCGTACACGCCCGCACTCGCAACACAGTCTACGGGCGGTACTTACAACCGTATCAGCCTACGCTCGTTCTCGGCTGCTACCTCGTGCTTCCTTCACGTGGACGGCTTCCTCTCGACTCTCTTATTCGTACCCCGTTCGCACACGCACGCACACGCGTCCGTCCTCGCTGACGGCTCGAGAGAATCTCCCGAGATTGCCCACCTGGCAATCTCTCCTCCGCGCGCCGGCTTAGCCTAACCTAAGCCGCGCTCGCGCCCGCTCGCGCCAGCTCGCGACGACGCGAGGGTACCCCGCAGTACCCCGCGTCACAATATATATATATATATATAGTATTGAAAACATATAATATACACAGATAACATATATATATATATATATATATATATATATATATATATATATATATATATGTTATCTGTGTATATTATATGTTTTCAATACTTATATATGTATATTATATAGACAGACAAACAAACGCATACATATAAATATAATTAAATAAATACATATTTTATTGCACTGCATATATATAGATTTCTCTATAAGGTATAAAAAATTATATTTATGTACAAATGGTTGGGAAGTTGAAAATAATGTTTAAATTTATAAAAAAAAAAACCTACAATATATGATATTTTAACATAAAAAATATTTATCTAACAGAAACTAATTTTTTTTACGAAATGGACAAGTTTAACATTTTTTTAAAGGTGAAGCTACGACCTTCACCTCTTGATAACATTTTTCCCTTATTATTAATTACATCAACTACCCCTGTGATCCAATCGCGAGACCTACGATTTTGAGACAAAATACTTCATTTTATCCCACAGTGAGGCGTCGCGGAGTGGGGACGTTCGGGAGCGCACTTGCCCTCCGGCCGTCGCAGTAGCGCTAACGCAAGTGTATATTAAATATACGCGCGTTGCGTACTGACTTAAATTCGTAACAAAGCTATTGCTCGCGCTGTCGAGCAATATCTTTGTTACACGTTTTCCCGAATGTACGGAAGCCTTGATTTTGTTAATGAACCCGACGTAATTCTCGTATACTTTTAAACTTATACTCTGGGTTTACCTGTTTTTCGAGTTTGATACGTCGTGAGAAAGATCAATTATCTTTCTCTATTTGCTTTTTGTAACCCCTTTTTCATGACGTAACGTATGTAAGTTTACATCATTTTTATAATTATTAAGTATTAGTATACGTTTTGTTTTCCTTCATAGACATAATCAATACATTACTTCTTGAACTTACATTACTATTTTTTATTTAAGGGGGCCAGCCTGGGTTAAATTGAAAAAAATACCCTTTCAAGTATAATAGGTATAACAATTATATTCATCACTTTTGACTGCTGGAACATTTTACACTTTAACTACTCGCACAATTTAAGCTATTTATTTATTATTAAGATCCAAACAGTGTTCTTTACCTCTAGTATTGTTCCATCAAAAATATTTAATATTTTTATTTATTTGTCCACTTGCCATAGCTTTTTTCTGAATAAAGTAACTTATATGTCACCGGACCAGGTTTTAAATACTCTTCATTACCTGCACTTCAGATGTATCGGATCACTTTTCTTAAAAAAATTACATAAAAAGTTATTGTAGACATTTTTGTGCAAAATATTAGTAATTGCCTAATATTTTAACCCAGGCTTGCCACCTTAATTCGACATTACAGCCGTTAACTACTTCGTTATTAATTTCATCAATGAGATTTTCATTAATATTTAAATTAATTATTAATTTGATAAATTTCCGCATTTAAATGCGTTGATGATTTTTTATGATTATCATTTATTTTTAAAATCTTCAAAATTCTCAAACACACTTTGCAAATTTTTCCAAAGTCGAGCTCTACCTGATAATGCTTGCCCAATTATATTTAATTTATCCTCTTCAACGTTCTTAATCTTAAAAAATTTCTCAATGTCCTTAATAAATTCTAGCGGATTATTATTAATTTCATCCGAAAAGGTTGGCTTTTTAATATCTAAGTGGATAGATTGAATGTTACCTATAATCAAACCAATGTCAAGAACCTCTCGCGTATGATCATGTTGATCTCGCTGTAAGTGATTTGCCTCATTATTTGCGTTGCTGACTTGAACTTGTTGCTCTAACTGCTGGCGTAATCGTTGCATCTCAGCTTATAGATTTTCTCGTTCGTTAAGCAATCGTCTACGCTGTTCATTTCTTCTCTTTGCGCTACAACGTCACGTCGGAGCTGCTCCAAGTCATTGATCGGATTCTTAATATCCGGGCGACTGTTAATATAAAGATTTACAGATTGTGCGCTGTTTTGTTCCCTCGGTACTAACATGGTGTCAGTAGAATTTTTGGTCGTTTGTTTCCTGTTATTCGTATTTAAATAAGTATGTGCTTTGATTGTCGACCTGATTACTTAAAAAAATTTTGTCAAAATGGTCCACGCAATATAAAAATCTAAGGGTCGTAGTTCGAATGCTATAATTATAACATGTTTTGCCGGGCGCCAATGTAAAATGCGTTTTTAACTAAAATATAAAAAAGAATAAGTTATCATTTATTAATAATTTATTGCGTAATATAATCAAATGGTAAGTTATGATCGATAATATAAAAAAATGAAATAACGATCATGCGAATCGCATATACATGCTTCGATATAATAAAATTCTTTTTCTTTCGATTTTGAAATTTACAAAAAAAATATCTATTGATTTGCTTCGGTGCTGATGATGGCCCTTCCACTCGAGCTGCCCGGCCCACCTGCAGCACAACGCAACGTCAGTAGTTGATTTTCTCGTTGCGGATGTTAACGCGAGTCGTGGGCAAGCGCCAACCCCTATCCAAATTACTGGCTGCGGACCCCGAGCGAAAGAGAGCGGGCGTTCGCCCAGCGCTGTTTATATTGTAGCGCCGATGGTCGCGATTCCCAGAACAGAGCCACATGTTCCAAGAAATCGGAATATCTTTCCACGAACGCGATACATGATAAGTCCCGTTACAAATGTAGGTAACATTTTAAGATCAATCAGTTTCATCCATAAATTTGTGCCATGCTGACAAAGTTTGTCGTTCCCAAGTTTTTTATTATGATCATCCTCTTACCTCGGCTTTAAATTTGTTAAAATAAAAAATACATCATTTGTAACGTAAAATTTCTCGTAGTTTCCGAAAAAAATATCCGAAACGATTAAAGGCTTCAAAAAGACAAATAACATTTTCAAATCGATTTCTATGAAAAAGAAAATAATTTACATTAGTTGCCTGATAGAAAAGATGTAAAATCAACTAAATGCCTAATGGAACTAGAAAGCTGGTGCAGAAAATAATTTTGTCAAATTTGAAGAAATTTTATGAAAGGTTTAAGAATGAAAACTATTTGAAAATATGTGTGAGGGAGTTTTTGATAATTGGAAATAATTAATGAGGACGGCGGAAGTGCATTCGTCCCCGTCGAGCCGTCCTGCTGTATGTTTATATTTGTGCTGGCGTACTCAACGAGACGAAGAAAAAGAGAAAGAAGGACGAATACCTGAGGCATTCAGGTGTATCGGCCAATGAGTAAATGAGTAAAAGAGAGAGCAATTGGTTGATGAAGCGTGCGAGACTGGTCAGCGGGAGGCGGCTCGACGGTGCCGCGACAGCACACGTAGAAATAAAGTAACACATAGCGGACATTACACGCACTAGACTTACACACACGATACAAACACGCGGCGAAGATTACGCAGACATGAAAATACGGAGAAGCGCGGACGTAGGAGACGACGCGCGAGCCGGTCGAGCACGTGTAGCTCGACCGGCGGAAACTGAGGTGGTGTAAAGGACGGGCGGCGCGCGCGGGGCGAAAGAGAGCGAGCGCAGAGCGAGAGAGACGGAGTGTGCGGTGCAGGAGAGTGGGTATGATACGCACAAGCCATAGTAGCACGGTGGGAGATGGCTCGATCGACTCGTGGTCGCCGGGGCTTTCATGATCGATGTTTGCCTTTGCTAGGGCGATGAGTCGCGTCTCCGCGGAGGCGCTAGTGCCACCGCGGGATGTTAGGTCGCTGAGGGCGATATTCGCGACGTGATGAAGAAGGCGGCCCGCGACGGAAGCCGCCATTCTGGAATAGCTACGTGTACTGACGCCTCCCCCGCAGGGGGCGTCTAGGTGACTCAAGGTGTTCCCGCGCAGCCATGTAGTATGTTTGTGTTGTTGGGACAACTATGAATGAAAAAGGGACAAAGTGTAAATGTGTTGAAGATTGTATTGAGATGTTGTTGTATTGGCTTGAAGTGGCGTATGAATGAAAGTTTGTCCTTGAATGTAGAAAAAAGAAGAGTTGTAATGAAAGTGATGGATGTATTAAAAGTATGATGAGGGATAAAAAGGTGTTGCATAAAAGAGGTGGCTGTGCGGGGCACTGCGATCACTGGGATGCTTCGGGGATATCAGCGGCCCCGCGGACCTGAAGCGTTGGAGCAGACGGGGTCCGTCCCCTGGGGAGATGGCGACTCCACTCTGTCGAAGCGCCGGTTTGACCAATGCCTTAATGTGGGAGTGATGGTCGGCCTCGGCCCTAGTAAGGCGATACCTCACATCAACTGGGGGCACCGGGATAGCGTAAGACGAAAGGTCGTGCCCAGCAAGTGAGGTATGAATGTGTTGGGTTGTTTTTAATTAGCCGAGTCCCCCCCTCCTCGGCGCCCACCCCCCCCCCCCCCTATGTAGACGTATGAATGTGTGGGGCATGGCTTAGTAGTCGAGAAGCTATGGACGGGGCCTCCGACTGATGTGTGGGTCGTCGGAACGGCAACCTTGGAAGGCGGTCACGCTCTTGCCGGTGAGTTACCGGCAGTAGACTGGCTTAGGCCAGGTGGAGTGTATGTATCTACTGAATGACTGACGCCCTCAGGGTGAATGAAAGCTGAGTGGGAATTTCGAATGTATGACCGCAAGGGGGGCTCTGTGCCACGGCACATCCCCGGGGTGTAGCAAGCCCCCGGCCCCAACTAAGCGGTGATACCGAGCCGGGGGACAGACCAGGAAGGTCCTGAAGTTGGGAGAGGCAATTTTTATCTCGCACTCGTACCTAGAGCATAAATAGGTACTATGGGAGACCCGGGGCCTGCGGGGCGATGCCCCGTCCGAGTCAATTGAGGTCGGCCTCGTAGTGGCAGTGGTTAAGCCCATATGCGGGCTAGAGACTTCAGTCTCGACGTGTGAGTTGCGGTGCACAACTCGGGCATCCCGCCTGCAGAGCGGGTAGAGGCTTTAGAAGGGCCTCGCCTCCAACAAAGAGGATCGCTGTGCCTGGAAACCACAGAGTGAGAAATTTGTAGCAGTCGTCTTGTACGATCTGCACGAAGATATGCGCGTATCCCATTCCCGACGCCTCTAGGGAGGCCGTGTGAATAAGCCACAAGGCAGGTGTCGCACGTTAAACAAAACGGATATATGTACTGACGCCTCGTCTCCTAATCTCTTTCGAAATTCGATTTTTGTTAGTATCTAGCAGTTTTAGCTCTTTAGTTGAATAGTTTTTGAGTCGTGGGAGTTTGAGAAGTTTGGTTGTTGGAGTTTGTTGGATAAAAGTTAGCAGTGTAGGTAGTTTGGCGGAGCGGAGTTTTTAGGCGCGTTTTAGTTTTATAGTTTTTAGTTTTATTATTTTCGTAGGGTGAGCAGTGTAGGCGCGGAGAACGCGGATTTTTTCGAGCCAGTATGAATACACACGCAAAGACGGTATGCGGACGCGACATACATTACACATTATACGGCTACAAGAATAATACACGACTTATTTGAATAGAGTCAATTTTAAGTGAATTTCTGCGTGTGTTTATTTCAGCGTGTCTGCCATTTTTCCCTGAGTGTGATTTTGAAGCGTCTTCTTCAACGGTGATGGGGCGGCGGTTAGCCCCGAAAGCATTGAAGCAGAGCAGGTGAAAGAAATTGTGATGAAATCCAATAAATAAGTGACCCAAATAATAAGGAACTGTGACCTCAGTCAAGAAAAATAGACCAAGAAAAAATTGGATTACTAAAGGTATTATAATGTGCTAAATGAATGAAAAACTATACAAATTATGGAAGAAGATAGACCATAATAAAAAATTAATAAAAGAGAATCTTGATGACCAAAGAAACCTATGGAAAATAATAAATAATAAAATAGGTAAAAATAATAAATAGAAAACGTGATATAACCTACATACAAATAAATGAAGGAAAATTCACTAACCCTTAGGATATTGTTGATAAACTTAACAATTATTTCGGCTTCATTAGCAATCAATTACAAGATAACACAATTACACCACCTAACTGTCAATTAAAACTCCCGGAAATGAACCCATATAGTTTTTATATAAAACCAGTATTACAGGAAGAAGTAAAAAAATAGTTCAAAACATGAAAAATAAAAATGGAGGTATTGATGAGATTAACTCTATATTTTTAAAAAATGAATACATAATAGACTGATTGATTTTTTTGATAAAAATAATCTATTATCAAAAAGACAATTTGGTTTCAGAAATAATCTCAGTATTACACATGCTCTAAACTACATTACTAACAAAATTTATAATAACCTTGATAATAGTAAACCAATTACAATTGCTTTTCAATTATCATCTCTGGCAAAACTTAGAAGAAAGTAGAGGAAAATAATGAACAATTACCTGCAAAAAATAGCCGTCTGGCTTGTACACAATAAATTATCTTTAAACGTAGGAAAACAGTATACATGGAATTCGGAAATTACAAGAAGAGCACACCAAAAAACTTGAAAATCAAGATTCAGAATAAAATAATAAATAGAGTTGACAATACTAAATACATCGGATTATAGTTTGACAGCAACATAAAATGGGACATTCATACTATGAAATTATACAACAATAACAAATACCTAATTCTTTTGTTTACAAACTATTTAAAGTAATGCAGAAATAAACGCTTTATATGCTTTACTATACCTTCTTTTATAGTGTTCTGCCTCACGAAATTATTGTCTGGGGAGGAGCTTAAATTTCTTATTTTAAAATTATAATTATAATAAATTAATTATAATAGTAATGGTAAATAAAAAAAAAATCCATCCGGCAGGATTCGAATCTGCCAACCTTAGATTACCAATCTAACGCTCTATTCATTACGCTACAACCGCTTATAGTATTTCAGGAACAAATATTGCTCTTATTCCGAGACCACTTATTTTAGTGATAGATTAAATTATTAATTTAAGGGGGTCTTTCGATATTTCGAGTAAAATTAGTTACGATATTAGTAATAATGTAGATAGGGCGAAAAAAATGTCCCTTTCAGGTGCCAAATAATTCACGACTATTTACATATGTTCTCCGAGCACAACATTCATTTTATTTGTCTTATGGATAATATAAAATTAAAGAAACTATCAGAAACATTTATAAATATGACAGAAAGTATAGAATGTCATAAAACATACAATACTGCCACAATAGCGAAAATTATCGAACATTCACGACTCAGGAAAAGTAATCTAAGTTATCTAAGATATAGTTTTAAAATTAACATTATTAAAGATATAGTAGAAGAAATTTTTAAAAACATTCACATAATTACCTTCTTCGATTAAATATAACCTTACCAAAATTAAATATGACGTTTATCACTATCCGATAGTAGTCGATAGTCGATAGTCGATGTCAGAGCGGAAACGCACCCGCGGCCCCTCACGGGGACAAGCGGGTGATGCACCTAGGCCTATTGGCCCTTTGCGCTCGGTCTCCTCATCATTCATTCCCTATCGACCTCCCTATATAGTCAACCAGTCTAAGAAACCTGCTAAGCCCCATAGAGCAGACCCACTCCGGTTCGAGCAGCCACTCCTCATACACCCCGCGCCTACCGCCCGTCAAGTTAGGGCAGTAATTACACTAGAGGTAAAAGGGAGTTTCCTCGCTCGCACCACAGAGTCTGCAGGTATTCTCAGCACCTAATCCTATCCTATTTTTGAAGTGTGCCAGGTCGCAGTGGCCCATCAGCCACTCCACTACCTTCCTGATGACCTTTCTGGGGAGAGTGATCATCTCCCTGACCCATCTTATCGGGGCAGACTCCGCTATAAATGCTTTTGTGTGCCTGCATTCCCCGTACCTCTCCCATTTTCTTGTCTGTTCCTTTCTAATCCAAGCTTGAATTCTGCTGTCAATCTCACAGCTTGGTATAGCCGTCTCGACGGTATCTGCTCTGATCCCCGCCGCACCTCTTTTTGCCAGCCTATCGGCCTTCTCGTTGCCTCGAATACCCGCATGGCCGGCTACCCATTTTAACTTGATGTCGCATCTCCTCGCTAAGTCGTCGAGAGATTCCCTGCACGTAAGCACCTCGTGCGAGGTAATCGTCACCTTACTAAGAGCCGCAATGGCAGCCCTACTGTCAGAGTGTATGACAATCTTCCGGTTTGTCCACTCCTCCTCAAGCATGGCTACCACGCAACTCTTTATGGCTATGACTTCCGCTTGGGAGACCGTGGCGTGGGGTTCTAGTGAGAGAACAATCTCCCTACTGCTCCCCTCTAGCCACGCTGCCGCGCCCACTCCCAGTTCGTTTTTCGAACCGTCCGTGAACCATTTGTATGCGTGGTTCCCTTCTGTCACCTGGTGTGTATCCGCAACCTCGAAGTTCCTTTCGAATCTGTAGTTGCGGGTAATCTTATCTAGCTTTGCTCTCCGCTTTTGATCCATGCCAATTGATTTGGTGATCTCCGCATCCTCGTGCAAATGCCAGTCCTTAGAAACCCTAATCTTCGCCTTAAGAACCGCGGCCCATATCATGGTCTCAAGGGGTGGGAGGCCCAACACCAGCTCTAAAGCTTTCAGTGGTGTGGACTTTCTGGCCCCCGTAATGCCCCTTGTCACCATCCCTTGCAGTGTGTCTAAGAGCAAGTTACCTGTTTTCAATTTTCAACGAGGCCACCAGGCAATGGCCCCATGCAGGAGCCTTGGTCTAAGGACCGCCGTGTAGAGCCATAGGATCATCCTGGGTTTTAATCCCCAGGTAGCCCCAAAAGCTCTTCTGCAAGCCCAGAAAGCAGCTGTGAAGCTGGCTTTCTTGCTTTCCAAAGTTTACTCCAGCTCAGCTTCGAGTCGAAAATCACTCCTAGGTACTTTGCCTCATGGGACAAAGTGAGTGTTTTCCCGAAAAGCTTAATGGAATCCATCTATTTGACCTTGTATCTGGTGGTGAAGTTGACTAGTACTGTCTTGTCAGGATTTACAGACAGCTCAACCTCCTTGCACCAGACCTCCACGATGCCCAATGCAAAGTTCATCAGGCCTGCTATAGTGCATTCGTCCGCGTACGCCTGAGCGTATATACCTGCCTTATTTAGCCTTACCAGTAGTTCGTCCACGACGAGGGACCACTCAGTGGGCGGGAGGACTCCTCCTTTGGGAAAGCCCCTCCTCACCCAGCCCCCCCCTCGACTCGGATCCCCACTGTGCTTGGACTACTCTTCCAACTAGTGAGTTATGCAGCCATCTTATCAGGGACTTGGAAATGCCATGTCTCTCTGCACCTCGGCATATGCTGCTGCTTGTCGTGAAATTGAAAGCACCTTCCACGTCCAGGAACGCAGCTAGTACCATACCATGTTTTTCATTCCTTTTTTAATTCTGGTGGTGGCCTCGTCAATTGCGGAGTCCACCGACCTGCCCTCTCTGTACGCGTGTTGCGCAGCATGCAGAGGACGAGTCGTCAGGGCACCCTCCTTGATTTCCCGATCCACCAGTCTTTCCAGTGTCTTAAACATAAAAGACGTAAGGCTAATCGGTCTGAAGTCTTTTACGCTCTCATGCGCCTGTTTTCCGGGCTTAGGTATAAAAATAACCTTTGCCTTCTTCCATTCGCTCGGTATGTAACCAAGCGCCAGACAGGCCTTGTAGGCTGAACCAAGCGGTTCCAACAGCAATTCCGCTCCCTTTTGTAGTAGGGCCGGAAAAATACCGTCTGCTCCCGCTGCTTTATAGGGTTCAAATGAGTCAATAGCCCATCTAATCCTATCCTTTGTTATGACCTGATCCGCCAGACTCCAGTCTGGTCCGAGCAACTCCACTGGGGGTTGCTCCGGCGGATCCGTAGAGTTCAGTCCCGGAAAGTGAGCCATCAGAAAACACTCGATAGCCTCTCCATTATCAGATGCCCATTCCCCAGATAACTTCCTGATTTGGTACTGAGCGCTGCTGGTCGGCCTAGCCAGGATTCTGTTTAGCCTAGCCGTTTCCGGGATACTGTTGAGTTCCTCACAGTAGCGCCTCCAACCCTCCTTTTTGGCTGCTTCGAGAGCCTTCTTATACTCTCGCCTGCAGGTTCTGTAAGCCTGTAGCTCACTAGAGCCTCTTTTCTTTTTCCATCTGTTAAATAGCTTGCCGACCTCTTTGCGCAGAGCTCCCAATTCAGGGTTCCACCAGGGTGGCGTTTTGCCCTGCCTGCGCTTCGTTGGTCTGCAGCTATCTTCAAATGCACCTACTATGGCAGCTTGTATACTGCCACAGTACTCTTCAATCTGCTCCGTATTCTCCAACCTACCTGCTTTGTCCGGGAGTCTCTCCCTTAGACGGCTGCAGTACAAGTCCCAGTTTGTTTTCCTGGGATTCCTTCTCGCCTGGTCATCCTTGGTCAGATTTCCCAGCTCGAAGCAGATCTGCTCGTGGTCGGACATGGAGACCTCATCCGATACTCTCCATCCCCGTACCTTCGAGAAGATACCCCTTGTTGCCAATGTTATATCAATGACCTCCTCACTCCTGCTGTTCCTGAACGTTGGAACCCTGCCTCTATTGAGGATATCAAGTTCCGTTGTACAGAGATACTCCAGGAGCCTCTCGCCTCGGTCGTTGCAGTTTGAGCTGCCCCAGACGAGGTGATGCGCGTTAGCATCGCAACCTATTATGACCTCTCTGCCTCTGCTGTGGCAGTCCTCAACCAGCGCTCTCACCTCCTCTGGGGGAGGCGAGTGTGCTGAATCACTGGGGAAGTATGCCGAGGCTAAGTTAATCTCCTCCTCAGCTTCTCCCTCAGACCTTCGCCTCACCTTGACTGTGGTGAGATCACTATGGCAGTGAAGGGGCCATATCTCCCCCAGCACGCCTTTTAGGAGAATGCAGGTTCGTACCCGCCCTTCTCCGGCCGCCCGGAAGAGCCGTCCGCAACCACCTAACCCTGCCACTCTGCCACTCGCATTGATCCAAGGTTCTTGGATCAAGGCGATGCCTGTTTGCATCTCTGCCATGCACTTGGCCATTACAGCCGTAGCGCTTTTGCAGTGATACAAGTTGATTTGCACGAAAGGAATTGTGGCTCCTGCATTGGTTGCCTGAGCCATGGTTCCTTCCACCTCTTTTTTTTTTTTCCTAACTAGGGCCGGCTCCTCCGTCGGCCGTCTTCTGGGCGGGCTCCCCCGCCTTCCCCTCCTCATCTACTCCTTTGCTCCTGTGGAGCACAGCGTGCGCCCTGCCCGCACCACAGAAAGGCCGGAAGCCCAGCGCTTTAAGTGCCTCAACCACCGACTCCTCCATGAGCAGGCGCACCGCTGTATCCACAGTGCCCTTGGTGTCGTCTCTGGCATGCCAGGAGGCGGCCACTCTCCACTCCCGGACCTGCAGCGTTTCATTCTGCAGTCCCAGGCGATCCATGACCACCTCCGCGGCATGCTCACCTTTCATGTATACCGTTACCTTCTCCACCTTTTGGAGGGAGCTCTGCTCCACAACCCGGAGCTTCGCCCCCTCCCATGGAGCCCACGTAGGAGCGTAGCGCTCCAGCCACTCTTTGTCCGCTGCGGAGATGCAATGAAAAATCTGCGCCCCCCGCAGCAGCCAATTGTCCTTAAAGCGAGGGGTGTGGCCGTCCACTCTATTGTCGATGGCCTTTTCCACCGACTGGACGACCGACAACCCCTGAGCCTCAGACAGGCGCACCTCAGGGTACAGTTCAGGGACGACCGCGATCTTGAGATCACTGGCCGTCGCCTGGCTGTAGGTGGGTGCTGGTCCCTCATGTGACTTTTTAAACTGCCGGGGGGTGGAGTTACCAGATGACCTCACCTCCCGGCTCCTTTTAAGAGAATCCCCAGGGGTCCTCAGGGGAGCGGCTCCTGCAGGCCACGTCGCTCCAGTTGCCGGTGCAACTTGGCCTGCCCGCCTTCTTTGCCGTCTCTTCCTTTCGGCCCCTGTGATTCTCTTTTTTCCTACACTTGCGGTGTCGGACTGCGCCCCCGAGGTCAGCGAAGATACACTGCCCAAAGGGCAGTGGGAATTCGCTTCAGTCGGTGCACAGACCTCCATCTGCAAACCTTCTCCTTCCTCACTAGTCCCGGGTTCGATGGACCCTGTCCCAGTGGGAAGTGCCATAGAGCTAGGGAGCTCGTCGCGAGATGTCACGGTTAACTCGCTTTTTTTATTTGTACTGTTCATTGTTGATAGGTGTTTGAATGGTTTTGGGTGGAATGTAAAGTGTATATGAAAAACGTGTGACGTTCACTGAGCCTCGGCGAAATGAATTATTGTAACTGTTTATTGCATACAAATGGCTAATAGATAAATAAATAAATAAAGGGTCATTAATATATTTTTCTTTTTATGTACTATTATACCGAGACTGAATGTTTTGCTTTATTGTTCAAAACATTTTCACTAATTTATTTAAAAAAATTATGTTAAAAAAATGGATAATTGGTTTTTAAAGTCTTTAACCGGTTTTGACATGAAAACTGATATTTTTTCGGAATCGACAAAAAATTTTACGTAGGTTTTTTATACAAATTCAAAACGGACGTATGGGGATGAACATAATAAAAAACCTGGAAATTACAAACTTTGTCAGTCCTATCTTCAGTGACTACTTTGGTACGAAAAATTTGGGATAGGATCTGGAATGATTGGACCTGAAGCGTTCCATGTTGCCGTTACATGTCCCATATAGTCAGCATTCTACTCGCAATTAATCTTTAATTTGTTACACGGCAAAGTTTCCGCAGTGACATTCGGGACGTGTTGCACGTCAAAAACGAAATAAAAAAACCGAAAGTTACCAGTTATTAAGGGGTATACCTTACTAAGAGTTGTTCCTAAACAAAATACACCTTATTAAGGGTTGTACTGTAACAAGGGGAAGTTATTATAGCAACCACTAGAGGCCGATGCTGTCAGTTACTGACACGGAGGCGGTGGCGAAATATATTTACAATAGACCTCCCCCAGCATAAGATATCGAGATGTTAATGTGTGAAGTTAGAAATATTTTATTGAATTCTGAGAAATAATATTTACATATACCTTTTTGATCCTTATCTTTAGGTGGACTGGCCGATGACCATGATGTTTTCCACATGTTAACCACTTCTTTACATCCTCCAGGAGTAGTTAATACAAACTCACAAAGAGTTTCCAATGAAGAAGAAATCAAACTCAGTCAAGAGTATCAAGACTACCAAAAAAAACTTGATAAACAACGAGAAGATTATCGAAGGTAACTTGATGATTAATATAATATATATTATATAAGATTAATAATCAATACATATACATATTGATAAATTAGATGCATCAATAGTTACGAAATATATAATTCGTTACCCTCGTAGAAACCTCGTTGAAACATTAACCAAACATTCGCCATCCGTCGAACAAACTGTACAGATTTGGTCAATCTTGTGAACAATTTAACCAACGAATAGTTAATATTAAAAATTACAAAAAAGTAAATTGTATAATGCATTGCTCAAATAAAATATAAATAAAATATAAAAAAGTTATTTTTTTTTATGAAATAGACCGGTGCATATATTTAAATAGATTAGAAGTACATTAAACTTGAATTTCTAATGAAATGTAAATTTATTTATAGGTGATTCTCTGAACTGTATAACTTTTTTTTTTTTTTTTTGTAAGATTTCTCACTATTTGTAAACATGCAGCAAGTCACATGCCAAATTAGTATTTTTATCGTATTTTACGTGACTTCTCCAGAAAGGATTTTTCTTATCCGAAAGGATAAAGGATTATTCCTATCTTCCTATATTATATAGATGTGTCAAGGTTCGGTTAATTAATCGAGTGTGCCTTTGCAATTTCAACTACTTTCTTCGTCTTTCCGGTCTCTTTGTTGGCGCCGTTCCTTGCGTTTATCGGCAGGTTCGAGCTCGTATGTGTTGGCTACTGGTGTCACCAACTTCTCTTGCTCTTGTACATTTTCTACGGGTTTTTATACCGAAAGGCTTTCCTCGAAGCTAATAAAAAAGCTAAGTTTCTCCACTATTAGTCCAAAAATTGAAGTGATTTTTATTTTCGTCCCTCATCCCAATTCGAGGAAGAGTCTTTCGACAGAACAATCTAACAAAAAAAAAGTTAAATAAAAATAATTGTTTAGTAACAATGCGGAACATAATCCGCGTATTTTGCTACTATCAGAGTAGGTACCGTAATTTGGTGGCATTATAAATATATTAACTACCGCCGTTATAATGGCATATTGCTGTCAGTACCTATATCTAAAATGTTTTACCATTTGAAAGAGATTTTGGATCCAGATTCCAAACCGAAACTTTCGTTGCTATTCTGTGTATAGCCTCCCAAGCAATGATTTAAAAACTTGTTTTTCCTCAGTTCCTCATATATTGTCTTTTACAAGATTAAGAGCACTTTTCGTACTGCGGATTTGCATCAGTCAATAATTTATTCATCTTCCATATTTTCTGAGCAGAGAATTTGTTTTTGCGCTTTAACGAATTACCACGCCATAGTAAATAGTTAATTTGTAAATTAATTTAGCAGTTAATTTACCTTTTCCTAGACTAACAAACTTTAGCTTGAATCTGCTTTTAACTGAACATAAGCACTTTTAAATGACGTCTGATAGGAAATTAGATAAGATGGGAATCGAAATATTTAAGCCTTACCAGCAGGTAAGCATGGCAACAGAACAGTCCTTTCAGAAATTTTTTTTTACTGGAAGCAGTCGGTAACTGTTTGGAATTTTGTACGAAAACATTTTTCTTATTGATCCAACTTTTTCATCCTTACTCTGCAAGTCTTAAAAATAGCCAAAAAAAGGAATTTTTTAATAATTTGGTGTAACGAAAGACCCCAGTGTCCAGCTAAGGGTTTTACTTCGTAGTGTTTAATGTCATTCTAATGTACTGTTTTGCTAATATTTTACTAATTTTAATTTTTACATGAATAATTTACTTTACATTTTTACATTTTTCATTTTTACATTTTACATTTTTTACATTTTTACATTTTTAATTACATTTTACATTTTTTACATTTTTACATTTTTACATTTTTACATTTTTACATTTTTACATTTAATTTACAGAGAGCACCCAGATGCACGACAAGAGAAAGAAGAGTTTGAAGAATGGTTTGAAAGTGATAATCAACGAGAATTAAGGCAAATTTTTTCTGGACAAAGCCAAATTTTCGATGCTATTAAATCATTGAATAATAAAATAGATGAAATAATAGGAAGGCAGGAGAGAACATTAAGTCTTATGTCACAAATCCAAGTAGGAGGTACTTATAATTTGTTGTTATTTGTATAAAATTAAAGACTTATATAAATTACATCTAATTTGTATGACCACCTAGAACATGTTCTAAACTTTTCATGATCTACTGTCGAAATGTGACTGAAAATGAGTCACTGAGTTACAGTATTTATATTATAGGTTCTCTAGTTTCAAATAAATAAACCAAATTGTGATTATTATCCCATTGCTATTACAACTAAGACCTTCGACTAATTGACATTAGCAACTAACAACCCTCAAAGGTTTTTAAAAAAATACCGGCACAAAACAAATGTGGTCATTAATTTTGACCAGACCCATATATCTACACGTATTTTGTTTCGCTGAATCCGAATCCAGAGATGATTTCCGTACACCGTCAAAATTTAGAGTAAATCGCAGAAAAAACCTGAAAATGGCGAAAAATGATATTTGACTCAATTCAAACTGAAGAAAGATTTCTTTGACCAACTGTAAGAATATTTACTGTAAGTAGAATGACCACTTTAGCCTTTCTCTATTCGAATATAAACCATTCATTGGAACATAACCTTGCGAAAGGCATGCTTTGTATATACCTGTTAGTGAATCCACTAAGGTCTCTACACCACGTTGTAGTATTGCCGGTACTATGTCTTTCGGTCCTGGTGTGGTCTATGGTTCGAAGGAACCAATACCACCAATGTTCCACCTCATTTTTTCTTCCGTTATTATTAACTCAGCCATTTCCCAGTCTGGCCTTTCAGTCACAGGTGAAGGTAACATGCTCAGCTGATTTTCCCTTTCTAACCCCGGGAAAGGTGCAGCTAGCAGGCATTCCAGTGTTGGCTATAAGCCTGGTAAGGACTCGATTTAGGTTTGCCACCTTGGTTACACCATCCAGTTCCTTAGCGCTTCCAGCGTTCTCTCTTGGCTAGTTCTAGTCCAGAGGATTCCACCAGGGTACTCTTTTGTCACTCCATTCTTTCTCAGCTTGCAACTATCATCAAAGGCCCCCATAATGGCGCCTTGGATTTGTCTGCAGGCTGCCTCTGTGTTCTTCTCCTTTGTTGGTCTAGATACGACTCCGGATGGTCTTTCTTTAACCTTTTCAAGTACAGGTCCCAGTTGGTTTTCCTCGGGTTTCTCCATTTTTGCACCTCTCCTTTTATCTCCTCCAGTTCGAAACGAATCATCTCATGGTCCAACATTGAGACCTCTTTCGAGACTTTCCATAGTAGAGTGATATCCAGGACTTCCTCTCGAACCGCGTTTCTGAAGATTGGGAAATCTCCCCTGTCAAGAACATCTAGCTCCGTAGAGGCTACATATTCCGGCAGGTCCTCACTCCTGCCATTACAATTCGCGCTACACCAGATGATGTGATGCGCGTTGGCATCGCAACCCAGGATAACTTCTTTGCCATCCTTTTGGCATTCCTCAATAAGAGTGTTCACCTCGTTTGGCGGGGGCCCTTCACTAGTATTCCCTAAGAAGTACGCCGATGCCATAGTAACTGGCCGCTCCAGAGAACTCGCAGCCGCTTCCTTGTAGACCTCGAATGGTGGCCGTGCTGGTGACTCAACAGTCGCCTCCTGCATGTTGACCTCGTATGGTGGCTACACTAATTCGCCTCCTTCTGCTGCACGGTTGGTGGTGGCCGCAATGATTGACCTCTGGCCGCCTCCTACGGTTGCAGCCTACCTTCCTGATTCTTTTTAGAAACCAGTTATCCGTAAAATATGGCCTTACCGGACTCTCCTTGTGTTCCAGGATGGCTGAAACCACCGCCCTGGCCGCTTGGAGGCTTTGCTCAGCGTAGAGCTGCTCCTCTGGATACACGTCAGGGAAGACCGCGAATATCATTTCGCTGGCCACCTCCTGGCTATAAGCCGGCTGTACTCTCTGCTGCCGAACTCCCACACTGGCATTCTTAATCTGTTTGAAGGTGGAGTTATCTGAGGATACCTCGCCCTGGTCCTCTTAGGCATAATGGCTGCGGTCAGGCTGACCGAGGTGCTGACTGAGTCATCCGTGTTAGCCTCCCACTTTGTTCGCCTTTTAATGAGCTCCTAATTCTTTTTTTTGGACCAGTGTTGATTAGATCCGCCCTAGCAGCCTGGCTGTGGCTCTGTTGAGAGTCAGCCTTGGCTGCACTGGTGGACGGATAGATCTCGATCTAATCCGCCTTACCTCTCTTTCCTAGAGACTCCTCGCCGGTATTGTCTGAAGGCAGTGGCAGCCCAGACGTTCGATCGAGGTAACTAATAGGGAGCTCGTCGTAAGTGGGCACGGTGTACTCGCTGCCCATTTGTTCAGACATTTTGAATGATGATTAGTGGGATGGGAGTAGTATACATGTGTGTGATAATGATGATCCCCTGACGAACCAACCCCCCCCCCCCCGCCCGGCCCAGCATGGCCCTACCCGGACGCCACCCGGCATAGACCGAGAGTAACTACTGGAATAGATAGTCTGGATGGCTGGTCCGTAACCGGGTCCCTACTCTACCCGGCAGCCTAGCCGTGTCTAAGTTAGTTGTACCCCTGTATCCTCTATTAGTTGCGCCGGAAGGATCACGCATCTGTGTTAATTTATAGTGACGAAATTGCTGAGTGTATCTTGGAGCCAACCCTGAATGTCGCCATGAGGATTATTCCTTGGTTGTTCCGACAAACTATAGCCTCTACCCCCTCCTCCTCTCTCAGGGAGACTGGTGTTATCTTGTCCTGGGAAAAGAGGCTAACCTCCTGTGTGTTACCGCAGGCTCCACACTCCATAACTCTTCGTTCTTGCAGTCATTCGGAGAGCGCCGTTTAAGGGGATCCATATCATTTGAACGGAGAGCCCTTTTGATGGGGTTCCAACATCCATACGCGGGAGATCCTTTTTTAGAGGGATCCTTCATTCTCACTCCTATCAGACACATCCTGCAAGGTTTGGCAGCCCAATTCATAACGCTTCAAGCCCCTCTACCATCGTCAACATCTCACAACCCACAGGAGGGATGCTTTTTAAGTTAATTATTAGAAAATAATTTTTTCATCTGTCCTCATGTTTTTTATTGATAGACGATGCGTTCTTCTTTTCTCTATAAGTTCTTACTCGTCCGAACTCAAGATGCGCAAGAGGTCGCCTTGATCCAAAAAATTATCGGACGAGAGGTGACCGACGGCATAGAGTTTAGTGGAGCTGCACAATAATGCGCAATTAATAAACAGCGTCGGTACCTGTTGATGATTCTGGTACTATTTGTGTGTTTGTATAATTCGATTATTTCAGATAAATTGTTAACCTTAATAAAATTATAGTTTTTACTGTACTTATTTCGCCTCTAAAAATACTAAGTCTTGCCTACAGACTTACAAATCAATAGCAACCGAAAGGAGCTAAGCTCAATAGATAAATTGATATCGTGTTAAACATGATAATGTTAAACAAAATTAACAATAAAACACAACTCGCGTTACCTTTGGAAAATATGATACAAAACAATAACACAAATAAAAAGCCAGAATACAAACCGTGCTCATTTTGCAAAGAAAGATGATATCCGAATATGTTTTACCCAGAACACAATAATGGACGATTTGCTACTTTTAGCACGAGATTGTGTATACTTTACCAAACTCGATATAAATGCGGCGTTTTGGTCGATTCCGATAAGGAAAAAAGATAGACAAAAAACAGCAATCAATACACATAACCGCCACTGGCAATGGCAAAGATTACCCTTTCGTCTAAAACCAGCTTCAGAAATATTCCAGAGAATATTGAGGGACGTTATTTTTAAAAATAATCTTAGCTTTATTGTTATAAATTATATAGATGACATTTTAATATTCTCGAAAAACTTAAAAGATCACTTATTCCACAGAAAAGAAATGATCGTTTCAAACTCAATCGAGAAAAATGTTCCTTTGCAAAGAACTCGGTAATCTATGTAGGTCATAAACTAGAAAAAAACGAAATTAAACCTTTGAATGATAATGTAATACCGTGTTCAAAAATGAACTGGCACGACCAGTATATCCGTGTTCAGAATAACATTCTAAGCACTTTTTCACTTTTGGCATTTTTCAGAATTTGGGATAATTATGGAGTTACTGTTAATTAAAATCTACAATAATTATCCAATCAGCGCTCGATTTGACGATGAACCCCGCATGACTCTCCCCGCGTGGCTCATGTTGCTCGAGTAAACCCCGCCTACCAGCATCAGCTAGAGCGCTGATTGGCTAATTATCGAAGTTTTTGATTGACCATAACTCGATAATTAGCCACAATTACGAAATATGCCAAAAGGGAAAAAGTGCTTAGAATGTTATTCTGAACACGTATATAGTGGTCGTGCCAGTTCATTTTTGAACACCGTGTATAACCCTGGAGAAAATAATTTAGCAGTAGATAATCTTTCACGGACTCCAGTTCTAGAGAATGACAGTAAGCACAATTCATCTTTCGAAATAGTAAATTTTATATTACTAGATAAAATAATAGATAATCAAAAACAACTACAAACAGAAAATCAAAAGTTTAAAAAACAAAATAACATTTATTATAAAACCGCATGTGCATAAGACAATTGAAGTTATCTTTGGATTCAATGAACTATAATAAGAATATTCACAAGCATACGAGACTGATCTGTCGAGCATGCGACACATGCTTAAAAAATAAAACGAGATACGGTAATGTAAAACAACCGTAGAATTATTTATGTAGAATTATTTTTGTAAATAATTAATCAAAAATATACAGCATATTTATATAATTTCACAAATTTTTGCTCTATTGTTGCTTATTAATAAATAGTTTCTATTATGATTATTCAATGTAATTAAAATATTCGTTCCCCAGAATAATAAATTTTGATTTTTTGGAATCCATAAAAACTGAAAAAAAAATTTCAGATATCTTATTTCACTTTAAATTTATGTTTTTCTCTTCAAGAGACATCTTTTTAAATATTCGTTAAAAATGATTGTATAAATTTGTACGACACCGCATTTTCAAGCTGAAAGCATAAACTTTTAAATATCGTTGAGATTTTTGTGATGCGGTGCCAGATTTTGCCCGAAGGGTGGCAAAAGCATGTTTTAGATGAAATAGATCGCCAAAGAAATATTTACATTTAATTATAGATCCTTTCACGAAATATGCTTTTGCCCGAACGCCAAAAACGCAATCAGCGAAAGATATTATCAGATTAATAAAAAATATCACAAACAAAAAAAAAGTGTAAACTCTTAACAGATCTGTGATGTCCATAGTGGCACCACTCACCCATAATTTTTAAAAATTGAACTGTTTTTTTTCTTTCTCTCTTTGCCGCAACGCATTTTAATCAGCCGGACCGAGAGCTCGCAGCGGCGAGACGACTGGGCCAGCGTCGAGCCCCGAGCCCCGCATCGTCGGCGCGGCAATAGCGGTAATGCTTATCCGCGATACTTGATAGCAGTGACAATCAGCGCGCTACATTAATCACCTGTCACATCGCGTATGCGCAGCTCAGCAGCGAGCTGCAGCCGCCGAGATCCAACTACGCAGCCCCGTAGGAGGTAGCAGTGTTTGCGTCGGTCACCGCTAACCGCTTAATGTAAGTGATGATGACACGGCGAGCGAACGGTGCCTGCGAGGCGCCGGGGAAGAAAACCCATAGGCAAAAAAGGGCGTTGAACCTTTCAGCTTCGATTCAAGCAAGAGACTCGAATCGAATGCAATGCGAACGAAAATTTTGGTGCTTCAACGGCTCGGGTCTTAACAGATCAATATTGAGGTATAAATTCCCATCAATTTAAAAAATTCTTAAAATCAGTAAATATTAAATTCATTTTCATCACAGTGGATTGTTCTTTTTCAAACGGACAAAATGAGAAAACAAATCAAACTTTAGTAAATATAATATAAAATAAAAAAAATCTTTGAAAATAAACATCCTCCGTAGAGTGTCATACCAGAAGAGTGTATTAAGGATACAACAATAGCATCCATAGCTGTTATGCTATGTTATGTGAATTTTGTTAAAATTCACAATAAAATATCTTCTATACGTTATGATAATTGTTTCTTGCCTCCCGAATTGAGTAAGAACAACTTAGACAACTTATCTGACCAGAGGTCACTGACGGCACTTTGTTTACTATGACTCTGTTTTTTAATTGTGCACTATACAGGGTGTCCAAAAAGTCCCGGAACACCTTAATAATTTTCCAGGTAAACGTGGGTTTGATTTTCGAGGATATTTCAAGGTCACCTTTGTTTTTTCAATCATGAACCCCTATTTTCGACAACAGAAGTCGAAAGAGCAGAAAATTTTACGCCCAAACATGTGCTCAAGTCATGGGTTGAGGATAGCCTTGATAGTCACACAAGGTCATTTAACCTTGAACAAGGTCTGGAAACCTCTTGACACAGGAAATTCTCAATTTTTGTACCACAGAAGTTATTACCTTTATCAAGGTGCATGCAACGGCGACGCTCAGCACGGACTTGACGATGCCCTTCAAGGACATTTTACTTTGAATTTTCTTATTTACTTTTAGCATTACCCACGAACCACGACGTGGATGTAGTAAAAGCTGTTCCCTTTGGGGTGCTTGATTAGCGTGAGTCCCTCTGCCTCTAACATTTGATCATAAACATTATGAACTGCAATTTTTTACTTTAACTGATCAAATTGACCTCCATTTACTTCTTGACAGTAAGCTAACCGGTGGTAAAAAGTATCAACTGCATTTTGGATCATTGCCGTAGGAATAAGCGCTGATTCATCAATAATTCTTTGCGTAATTCGTCTAAATTTTTGTATACCCTATATTTTAAGTAACCCAAAAAAAAAAAAATAATAAATAAATAAATAATCAAGAGGTGTTAAGCGAGGTGATCTAGTTGGCCAATCTATAGTACCTCTCCGCCGTATCCATCGATTAAAAAAAAAAAATATCTAGGAATCTACAAACGTGTCGTGCATAGTGGGGTCCCGCACCATCCTGTTGAAACCATGTATTCTCAAAGTTGGCCCCAGCTTTTTCTCTAATTGCAGGAAATATTTGGTTTAGTAGCATATCTTCATAGTTTTGTACATTTAAGTTACCATCAATAAAAAAGGTCCTATGATTCTATTGTGGAGAAGTCCTGCCCAAACAGTTAATTTTTCTGGATATTGTATTTGACCAACATCTGCAGTTATGCCTATTTATGGTTCCATCAAGTTAAAAAGTCGCATCATCTGAGAATGCTATATTGTATGAAAATTCAGGATTTTCAATTACGTGTTCCATCATGTCTTCACAAAATTCAACACGACGATCGAAATCATTTTCATTCAACTTATGAACCAGATTAACTTTAAATGGATGGAAATCGGTTCTTTTTAATATGGTATGTATTGGCGAGTTGCTAACGTCAAATTCTTGACTAACCCTACGAATAGAATTATGTGGATCTTCAATGCTTGATAGCATAACGTTTAATGAAGTCTCTTCATTTGATGCTGAATTTGGTCTGCCTGGTCTACGCAGATCATTGATAGTACCGTGATCGTTAAACCTTGTAATGGTTCTTGACACCGTTGAAAATGATATTGGAGTTCTAGCAACTCTTAAAGTCGCATTGAAAAGATTCATTGCTCCCCTAACGTGCAACCCTTAACCCCAATTGCACCCCTAACCCTCATCCACGTCGTGGTTCGTGGGTAATGCTAAAAGTAAATAAGAAAATTCAAAGTAAAATGTCCTTGAAGGGCATCGTCAAGGCCGTGCAGAGTGTAGCCGTTGCATGCACCTTGATAAAGGTAATAGCTTCTGTGGTACAAAAATTGAGAATTTCCTGTGTCAAGAGGTTTCGAGACCTTATTCAAGGTTAAATGACCTTGTAGTGACTATCAAGGCCATCCTTGATCCATGACTTGAGCACATGTTTGGACGTAAAATTTTTTGCTCTTTCGACTTCCGTTGTCAAAAATAGGGGTTACCATTTGAAAAAACAAAGGTGACCTTGAAATAACCTCGAAGATCTAACCCAAGTTCAACTGGAAAATTATTAAGTTGTTCCAGGACTTTTTGGACACGCTGTATAATGCATAATTAATAAACAGAAAAACAGAATCGGTACATGTTGTCGATTCAGGTACTATTTATTAATTTGTAAAATCGTTTAGTTCAAATGTAATGTTAATGTAATGGTGTACTTATTTCGACTCTAACAAATTTAATTATGGAATTACACCCCTTAATTATTGATTAGAATTTTCAAAATCTGACCTCGGATTCGGATTCAGCGCGGGTCGGGACCCTATGAAATGTAAACAGATTCCCCGTACGAGTTGTAATGCTTATATGCACGAAAGGGTTAAATGAATCTAAGCGTTAACAGTGCCTTCACAATGACGTAAACACCTCAGCTGATTATTTCATCACTGAGATCACACGCTAGATCATATTTCTATCCAGCTCTTTAATTCAAAGTTATAAATGCAATTAAAACGCGGATCATTAAACATGCACTGCACGAACCATTTGCATTTGCGGTTATAAAGGAATTTCCTAAACTTTCTGCTATAAATTTCTAATAACATAAATAAATCTTGCTATTCCAATTACTCATTATGTTATATTCCGAGCGCTGAAGATCCAGAACTGCACGCGTGACATTCGATTCAAGCCTTCACCTGAATCAACACCAAAGAATATAACGCCTCACAGTGACGTCGCTATTTACCTTAGAAGGCTGGCGGTGACCGACGCTGCTGGGCTGCGTGATGGGACCTTGGTGGCTGTTGTTCGCTGCTGGCCGGCGCGAACGCGAGGTGAAATAGTGAAAATGGGCAGAGCACGGACAGGTAGATGATGGAAAAGGTGAAGAGGACAAAAAAATTAGTATCTCTGGTTTCACTTGTAACAATTCTAATTTTTATTGAATTGTTGACGAAAAAAATAAGAGGAAAAGCAGAAGAATAAACGCGATTGTAGCGAGCGAAGCCATGCAATTAAATAGATATGATCCCGCTCGAGACACGATGGCTTCGCAAACCACGCGATCTGTACCGGCTAGTCGGCTTGAGCCTCTTAATAAAAATCGGAAGTTCGTGCGTCAAGGGAGTCGTCACTTGGCACGATATTTAGCCCGGCTTCTCAAGGTTGACCTGCTCGTAGGTCCTGTAATCAGCTGCTAACTTGAAACTTCATCATCGAACCAAGAAGAAAAAGCAACGGTCAGATCAGAATTATTTCTTGACCAATCGCGTTACCTCTCTCTTCGATAGTGAGGATCGAGTGCTGATCAATGCTGAATTAGCGTTGGCCGCTTACGCCGGATATACCTTGTCGCATACATTTCAACGAAACGAATACTGGATATCCAAAACTGCAATGCAGTCGGATCGGCCCGGGAAGGCGCTAGGAACCGGCTAAAGTCGACCAGCTAATACCCTTGTCGCTTTTATGAGAAGGAACAGTAGCGCCTCTAAACGAGCTGTTTTCACGAAGTAAAAATAGTTCTAAAGAAGAAAAGTTGAAATCGGGCATCGCGTACGGTGCGTTATCGCAATTGCCCCGCTGACGTTACGGGGCTCAGCGCTGGCCGAATCATTTCGCCGCTGCGAGTTTTCGGTTCGGCCGAGTGAAACGAGCTGCGGCAAAAATAAAAGTAAAGGTTTTCAAAAATGAAATTGACGCAGCCGCTCGAGCCATCACATTAAATTTATTTATTATAGCTTGTACTATCAAAATAAATCTTAAAAAGGAAATACATTTATAATTGCAGGTGTTCAAGGGGGAAACGGTCAACCGCTACAAATCGTTGATGCAGTACGAAAACAAGATGTAGACATTTTAATAAATACTCAGAATAGTATTTTAAATGCTGCACAAGAAATTAAAACTTTTGTAACGGATGTACAATCTAAAGCAGATAATATTTTGACTAACCAACACCGAACTCCAACTGCACAGGTAATATTACAATATTATTAAAATAAAATAGTCGTTAAATTACAGTGTTTATATAAATATAACAGTTATTTAACAATTACTTTAAAAAAATATTTGTTTTCTTAAAGAGAAAGTTTTATAACAAACATTTTCATAACTGCAATTTTGATCAATTTTGCTAATACATAAGTAAAATAAAAAATCGGAGGTTTGGAAAAAGCCTGGATATTTCTTTCTTTTGTAAATGTACATTCTAAAATTTACAAGAGAGATAGACAGCGGTCAAGGTGTGCACGAATAGTCTAGTGTACTATCGCTAATGAGAATCTCGTTGTGTGGCGATTTCTCGGAGTAGTAAACGTGACTTCCAGGACCCCAAAAGTTGGAGTTACCTTCGATCTTACTCGTTACTTGCTTTGTTGTTTGTCTCGCTTCTGTAGTCCTGCTTTGAGTGCAGCTGAAGCAACTGATTTTCATCAATTGCTTCTTATTTCTATTATCTTCAGTTATAAATTTGCACAATTGCAATAATCTAAAATAATTTGGACAATCATTGCATAATTATTAAGTTTTGTATTTGATTCGTGAGTCAATAAAGCCCATTCATTTTTCAATACTTGGTGATGGTTTTAGTTCTGGTTCCTGGGATTGCTACTTCGTAAGATTAATTTCTCTGTAGCCCGAATACCGGATACCGCCACTCTCCAAGAGTGCTGAGCGGTTAATATCCGTAGCGAAGCAGATCAGTAGTGTGAGAGTGCAGGACATACTCTCGCCTTGCAAACGGGCCGCGGAATCTTGCTGAGTCGCCGTCAGATGCACGCGCGCACCCTCGTGGTAAGGCCTCACAGGTACTCATACGTACAAAAACCCTCTGTGGAAATAGTTAATTTCCATACTCATCGACACCGTATTAAATTACATGTTAAATCTACGAATTATACTTTATTAATTGAATTTTTGTAACAATATCACCATTCTACTAAATTGAAAGTAATATCTTAATAAAAATTCTTTAATAAATTATAATATTTCAAATTTTTTAAATTTTTATTAACATGATCGTGTACCTCCTTTTTTCGGAACATCTATTGGAAAAAAATTCTATTGCTAAGCAATGAAAGCAAAGGAAAAAAGTCTGGCGTACGGTCAATTTTAGAACGTGCAACTGATATACAGGGTGTTCGAAATGTTCCGGACCCCCCACTTATAACATAAAGTAAGCATTTTGGAAAAAAATGTTAAATAGAAAAGTTGTTAAGTTTTGAAGGTTGAACTAAATGATGACCTTGGATTTGTTATTGGTTATCATTTTCAAGGTCATTTAAAGGTCATCTTCAGTTTTTTAAATAGGGACCCCTATTTTTTATTTCAGATTCTGAAAGAGCACAAAATTTTACATCTGGATATGTACCCACGTTATGGCTCAAAATGACCTACAGAGGTCATGTAGTGGTTAAATGATTATTTAGTAGCAGAAAGCCAAGAAATCCCGATTATTAAGAACTTTGAGCGTATCTGAACAATACTAAAGTAATTTGATTTCGCAAGACAAACTTTATGGTGGCGTTAAATTGACATTGCCCTTGATTTTCAAGGTCATTTGAAGGTCAACTTTAGTTTTCCAAATTAAGCCTCCTAGTTGTAATTCTCCATTTTGCACCAGCGCTAAATTCTGCATTAAGATTGTAGAAGGTGTAATTGACACTGGCGTAAAATAAGCCTTAGGCCAGACAACCACGTAACTCGGGCGAGAAAATGATAAATAAAAAAATGTCTAATCAAAATAAGCCTTAGGCCCAACAACACATAACTTGGGCGAGAAAATGATAAATAAAAAAATGTCTAATCAAAATAAGCCTTAGGCCAGCAACTACATACCTCGGGGGAGAAAATGATAAATAAAAAAATGTCTAATCAAAATAAGCCTTAGGCCAGCAACTACATACCTCGGGGGAGAAAATGATAAATAAAAAATGTCTAATCAAAATAAGCCTTAGGCCCAACAACTACATACCTCGGGGGGGGAAAATGATAAATAAAAAAATGTCTAATCAAAATAAGCCTTAGGCCCAACAACTACATACCTCGGGGGGGGGAAAATGATAAATAAAAAAATGTCTAATCAAAATGAGCCTTATTGCTCAGGCACGGGAGGTACAACTAATTAAGGTAACATCATGGGTGATCCAGCCAACTAAGGCAAGACCATCGGCGGCCCAGCCTACTAAGACAAGAACACTAGCGGCCCAGTCAGCTAAGGCAGGACTATCGGCGGCCGAGCTAACTAAATCAAGACAGTGGACTATTCGCCCAAACTGAATTTTTTTAAAATGTCGTTGACAGGAACTTTTTACAACAACTGTTCAAATTGTTGCCCATTAACAGTTTGGCAATGTGCTAACCGATTGTAAAAGGCTGCAACAACATTTCGCAAGATTTGCTGAGGTATCAAGTCTATTTCATCAGTGATTCTTTGGCATAATTCATCCAAGTCACGTGGTTTTATAACATAAACTTTATCCTTCAAGTATCCCCAAAGGAAGTAATCAAGAGGCGTTAGGTCTGGGGACCGAGGTGGCCATTCAATTGTACCTCTCCGCCCAATCCATCTATCATGAAATGTTGCATCTAAATATCGGCGAACATGAATACCGTAGTGTGCAGGAGCACCATCCTGTTGGAAGTAAATTTCGTCCAGATTTCCACCCGTTAAATTCCGTATAGCAGGTATAATTTGGTCTCAAAGCATGTTTTCATACATTGCAGCATTTAAATTACCTTCAATAAAGAAAGAGCCAAGTACTCTTCCATTAAATATGCCAGCCCAAACATTTACTTTTTCAGGATGTTGCGTGTGGTCCGCTCTCATCCAATGTGGATTGATGTTACTCCAGTATCGACAATTATGTCTGTTCACTGTTCCGCTTAACTCAAACGTAGCTTCATCAGAGAAAACAATGTTATTGAGGAGCAAAGGATCATCAGATATCATTTGCATCATTACATCACAAAACTCTACCCTTCTATCAAAATCATCTTCAGATAATTCCTGTACCAACTTTAATTTGAAAGGATGCCATTTGTTGAGTTTCAAAATTTTGTGCACAGATGCAGCTCCCATTTCATGCTGTTGTGCACAACGTCTGATGCTGCAATGGGGGTCCTCAATAAATGATTGTAATACGTCTAAGCTCTTTTCATCATTAGACGATGATTTGTATCTACCTGATTTAGGACGATCTTTAATACCACCTGTCTCTTCAAAACGTCTAATTGTACGAATTACGGTACTTTTTGAAGGAAATAGGGTTGTTTTCTTCAACTCTGAATGTTTCATTGAATAAACGCTGTACCTGTTTGTAACCTCTCTCTTGATCACCCCACCCTCGCATCATCAACAAAGATATTCTTTCTCGTTCAGTAAGATGTGCCATTTTTCACTACGATTAAAAGTACAATTATTGAAAATTAATACAATTATCTGAATTTCAAAGTAAGAGAACTTCACTTAACTCTTGAAAACAGAAAAGTAAATAGGAGTAAACAATTGTTAATTAACAATTATAAATGAACTGATTCCTAAAAAGAATAGTGAGCAAAATCTTCTAAGGTACAAGTAACGATCCTGAAAATGCTATGAATCATGCGTAGAAACTCGTAACCCTTGCAAAAAATTATTGCAATAAAAACTGTTCATGTAAAACGGTTAGATTATTTTGCTTTTGAAATTAATAACCCCCAAGTGTCCTATGTAGATCATTTCGAGCCATGACGTGGATATCGTACATATCTCCAGACCTAAAATTTAATGCTCCTCCAGAATCCGGAATACAAAATGAGTCCCTTTTTAATAAGCTGAAGATAACTTTCAAATGACCTTAAAAATGAAGGCCAATTTTAAAGTGACCATAAAGTTCGTCCTAGAAAATCAAATTATGTACTTTAGTATTAAAGTACGAAATTTTTTTTTTCTTTTCGTCAAATACACCCAAAGTTCTTAATAATCGGGATTTCTTGGCTTTCTGCTACTAAATAATCATTTAACTACTAAATGACCTCTGTAGGTCATTTTGAGCCATAACGTGGATACATATCCAGATGTAAAATTTTGTGCTCTTTCAGAATCTGAAATAAAAAATAGGGGTCCCTATTTAAAAAACTGAAGATGACCTTTAAATGACCTTGAAAATGATAACCAATAACAAATCCAAGGTCATCATTTAGTTCAACCTTCAAAACTTAACAACTTTTGTATTTAACATTTTTTTCCAAAATGCTTACTTTATGTTATAAGTGGGGGTCCGGAACATTTCGAACACCCTGTATATCAACTAACGTATTTCTGTTTCAGAAATTGCTCGTATGCGTCGATCGATTAAATGTATTAAAATTAAAAAGGGAGATAGACCGCGTCGAAAGGTAGGCAGGAGTATACCGTCGGGTTGAAATCAATAAGAGTAGTATAGGATTCGTGGATAGGGACGTGTAAATAAGGTGTTTTTATTTTCCTTTCAGTAATTGGGACGCAAAGTTGTAGTTAGGGCTAGAGTAAACGTAGTTTGCGTGAGTGATTCACGGCGATAGTTAGGAGTGATTACTGAGTTGAGAAGGTTGAAAGGGTGGTAGTCGTTGGTAAATTTATTCGTTCAGAATGGTGAAGTTAAGTGTTTCGACGTGCGGTAGCTTTGAATGGTCATGTAGATAGGGAAGTAGTTAGGATAGCGTATTCATTTTGTGGTGTGGGATTAGTTAATGTAGGTGTGTGAAGACACGTAAGAGAAGTAGGGATGTTCTCGGGAATATTGAAGGAGAATTTTTTCTTGAGCACTACGCAAACATATAGAATTTTAAGGCAGTGACTTTGATTAGAATTTAATTGAGTGATTTTTCTGAAATTCGATCCTTATTTGTTTGAGAGTTTGTGATTTTTAATCGTGTTTTTCAGCAGTTACGGGGCCGGCGTCAGTCCATCGACGACCCCAGCCACAACGCATCAATGACCTCTCTTGAGGTCTGACCAGACGGACTACGGACCGAGAGGTGGGGCGTATGCATCTAGTACCATTTATTATTTTATTGAGAATTTTCGCTTTGAATAGAGCGAGTGGTGTTCTCATTGGTCGAGTAGGATTGTTAGGTGGAATCTAAGAGAAGCCACGGTTTGACAATAATTATAGTAAGGGACTTTGATATACTACATGACCAATTTAACATTTATTAAAATTTTTTGCATTTTGTCGTTAGTCGATATTCGATGTCAGGGCGGAAACGCACACGCGGCCCCTTATAGGGATATACAGGTGATACATTTATCCCTATTGGCCCATTCATCCCCTATTAATCTCCCTATATAATCCACCAATCTGATAAATCTGCTAAAACCGATGGAGAAGACGTCGTCAGGTTGGAGAATTCACTCTCGATACACCTCACGCCTTCCGCCCATCAATCTAGGGCAGTGACACAAGAGGTGCATGAGAGTTTCCTTTTCTTCATCATGGAGTCTGCAGATATTCTCAGTGCCTAATCCTGTCCTCTTTCTAAAGTATGACAGGTCGCAGTGACCCGCCAACCACTCTGTTGCCTTCCTAATGTCCTTCTTGGGGAGAGTAATCATCTCACCTACCCACCTTGTCGGGACAGACTCCGCGATAAACCCTTTGGTATGTCTGCAATGCTGGTACCTCCTCCATTTGCTAATCTACTCCTTTCTATTCCAGGCTTGAATTCTGCTGTCTAGCTCACAGCGTGGTAGAACCGTCTCTGCGGCGATTGCTCTGAGCCCCGCCGCACCCCTTTTAGCTAGTCTGTCGACATTTTCATTTCCTCGAATGCCTATATGACCTGCTACCCACTTTAGCTTAACTGCGCATCCCCTTGCCAAATTATCGAGTGATGCCCTACATGCCAGAACCTCAGATGAGGTGACTGTCACCTTGCTAAGAGCCGCAACGGCAGCCCAACTGTCAGAGGGTATGACAACCTTCCGGTTTGTCCCGTCCTCATCGAGCATAGCCTCCACGCAGCGTTTTTGAAATTCCTCCAATTGTTGGTGTGGGCCCGCTAACTCAAAGTTCCTTTCGAACCTGTAGCTGCAGGTAACCTTATCTAACCTATACCCTCGCTTCTGATCGAAGTCAATTCTCTTGTTCCATACCCTTGTTCCTCATCACTTTCTTGATTCTAGTGGTTGCCTCGTCAAGAGTGGATTCCACTGACTTCCCTTCCCTGTATGCATGCTGTGCAGCATGCAGAGGGCGATCCGTCAGGGCTCCATCCTTGATTCTTCGGTCCACCAGCTTTTCCAGGTTTTTAAGCATAAAAGACGTCAGACTAATTGGCCTAAAGTTCTTAACACTCTCATGCGCCTGTTTCCCAGTTTTACGTATGAAAATAACCTTAGCCTTCTTCCATTGTTTTGGCACATACACAAATGCCAGGCAAGCCTTAAAGACCTTTATCTAAGGCTGCAAAAATGCCGTCGGCCCCTGCTGTTTTATAGGGTTCAAATGAGTCAATGGCCCATTTAACCTTATCTCTTGTTATGACCTTATACGCCAGCTCCCAGTCTAGTCCACAGTACTCAACCGGTAGTTGTTCCGGCTGATCTTAAGAGATTAGTCTGGGAAAATCGGCAGACAGAAGACACTCAAGAGCCTCTTTGTTGTCATGGGCCCACTCCCTGGAAGGTTTCCTAATTTGCTGCTGTGCGCCACCGAACGGTCTGGCCAAGATTTTATTAAGCCTAGCCGTATCCGATATACCGTTGAGTTCTTCACAGTAACCCTTCCAGCCTTCCTTTTTTGCTGCCTCGAGAGCCTTTTTGTACTCTCGCCTGGTTTCTTTATAGGCTAAAGGCTCCTCAGAGCTTCTTTTCTTTTTCCATCTGGGTGCACTTTTGAGTCTCCTCGGTGGCCTGAGCCGAGCTCCAAAGCTGGAGGATCTTGCGCGCGATGAGCGCAAGACAGAGACTGACCACGCGTGATTTATGTTTGTCACCCCGAGAGGTGACAGAAACCGAACCGACCGAAAAGAGAAGCGGAACGTCCTAATTGTTTTTTTTTGTATATATATATATTTTGTAGATTATTTTTTCTAGATTTAAATAAATAATTCGATTCAATAATATAAATAAATTAGTCCGTCTCTTTATTTTTATTGCATTAGTACTGTACTCATTTTATTTCAAAGGGCCGAGAAGAAGCAAACTGAGCTCCATTTCGATGCGATTTACCTTACGGCGAACAGAGCCATAAGGTTAAGAAGACGTGTATTGAACGTCGCGTACGGTTGCAAGCGTTTTCAGCTTGTGACGCGAGTAGGAAGCGTGGGCGCATTGATCGCACGCTTGATAAGCACTACTACACCCCACCCTAATCCTAATAGGAAAGAACCCGGATTGTTATACAATCATTAATAGTTCGCCCTCCTGTTCTCAGCAGGCTTGCCCCGCTACGTTGCCATGGCTCCGGTGATGCCCACCCACCCCTCCCCTCCCCCTCGGCAGTTGGTAGACCGAGGAAGATTATTTACTGGTTGATAACCCTGTACACTCTGCATCCGTGATAAGGTTCGCCCCTCTCGACAAACAGTGAAAGGACCCAGCTGCGCCATATGAGTCACCTGACCATGTAAGTCTGTATTGATGTGGTGAGTGTATCGTGGAGCCTACTCCAGGTGCTGCCTTGACTACTTCCTCCTCATCCTTTCGCAAGGACGATGAAGACACATTATCTCGGGGAGACGAAGTTTGGTTCCTGGCGTGTTACCGTCAATGCCACACCTCGTGACCCTACATTTTCGCACAGTCATTCTGGAGAGCCCTTTTACGGGGATACTTCACTCACTTGGTGGAGAGCCCTTTTTAGGGAATCATTCAGTCTCCAATTCAAACAAGTAGTTTGTTGTTCCACATTCTTGCACATGGGATGCGAAATTTGATGCAAATTGACTCAATTTAGCTAGAAAAGTATCGTTAAATGTAAGGATACAGCAGCCGTAGCTGTAGATATATGCAAAAGCGTTTTAAGAGAAATATAAAGTAAGCTAACAGTTTATTAGGTCCAGGTAAATAATGAGTTTTTTGGAAAAAAAATTAAAGCCTAACAAATTTTCTATTACGTCTTAAAATCGAATCAATCAATAATATTCCCAGAATGAAGTTAAATAGTTTTAACTTTATTTTTGTTGAATTTACAATATATAAAATACTTTATGAATACCAACAGCCTAAAGCATATCAAATTGGGTCCATATCAAGCGTCGCAAAAATCGATGCCGAGAATTATGTCGTGATCTAGTGCGCTCATTGCGCGACACTCCAAAGGACCCGTAAATCCGTCGATCTCAACTTGGAGTTTCAAAGTACCTAGCGGTCGCGAGGTTCCTCCTAAAACTCCTCGGATCGTGGTGTGGCAGGCTTCCAGGCGGTCTTTAAACTTCTCCGCGAGTCGTGCTCCAACTATTGAGTCAGCTGCGCTCGTGTCCAACAGAGCCTTGTAGCGTTGACCTGCTAAGGTTAGGTGCAGGAAATTTCTGTTGTCCGAGTGCATTCCAGCTACTTGCATTTCCGGCTTCATGTCGAATAGTCGAACATGGCTCTCAGCAGAGCTTCGCTCTGCGTCTCCCCCCCCCCCCTGCATTGCAATTGCCGGGTGGAGCGAACCACCCTTCGCGACAGCCCGGTTGCCCTTGCTCCGCACGGGCAAAGCACACAGAGGCCATGGCGCTGCCGGGTGGAGCGAACTAACCTTCGCGACATCCCGGTTGCCCTTGCTATGCATGGGCAAAGCCTCTGGCTCTTTGAGCAGTCGCGCCAAAGCGCGATTCCAGGCTTGCAAGTTAGCATAATCCGCCATCTGTGCAGGATCAGCTGGCTGTCTCGACACAAATTCTTCTAACGGCGTCTTCTTCTCGTCTGTCGTCTTCGCTTTTTCGCCGATGCTTCGTGTCTCTTCTCGCTCGCCCGTCTGCGTCATTAACTTCTTCTTCGCGCCTAATTCGCGTACCAAGCTGGGGTCCTTCCCGTGCGACGTCTTATCGGGGAACGTTACACACGGATTTCTACCTCGCTGGTGAATCGGATTCTTCATCTCGCCATACTTCGTGTCATCTTCTTTACTATCTAACTTATCTTCTAAATTCATACTTCTAACGTCAAACTTCTCGTCACTCGTCGTCTCGTCTAACTTCAGCTTATATTCTAACCTATAATCTATGTTTTCCGGCAAATACTTCTCGTCTGAAACGTCTGGCTGTGCCATTTTGCTGACTTCCCTTCTCGACGTTCGTCTCGCCTGCGTTTCCGGCATCTGTTCATCGCATCGCCCATCTTCACGACTTGTGGAGCTGGGGCCATTCCCGCGCGGGGCTAGCGACGCATGCTGCTCCTCGCATGGATTCCTGCCTCGCTCTACTACGACACCTCGTCCACTTCTCGCATAGCAAACCGTTATCGTCAACGCGCCATCGTCACGTCTGATTGAGCTGGGACCTTTCCCACGTGGGACTAGCAACGGTTGCTGAACCACACATGGATGTCTGTCTCGCTCTTCTCTCCGCACGTCTCGTCTGAAGCTGTTACATCCTCCGTCACGTCCGTCACTACTACGTCCTTCCCGTCCATTGTTGACTGACTGTACTGGTGGAGTCCTCCTGTAGATGGGGGTCGCGACGAAAAAATTTCCTGCGCCTACCCGTCGAAGCTTCGCTCCTGTCCATTCGGTCAGTTCGGGCGGTTCGCTACATCGCTTCACTGCTTCTGCATATAAGCGGGGGAAGACAGTGAACCGTTCTGTCCCCCCGCTGGCCCGTTTCCCCAGGCTGCACGCAAGTGAGCGCAGTTGGCGCATTCATGGAACGTAGTTCCTTTGGTGCCGCACAATTGGCAGTTCACCTGCGTGGTCTGCTTGTTTGGACATGAGCCTGACATGTGACCGGTTGCTCTGCAATAGTAGCAGGTCATCGTCGGGCACTGAGCTATGCGGTGCCCAGGGTTGCCGCATGCAAAACCGACCGAGGGCTGCCGTGGAGACTGCTGCGTCGTTGGCGACGACCACTGTTGCTGCGGCGGGGGTGATAGCCATTGCTGCTGCGGTGTTGACCACGGCTGCTGCGGTGGTTGTCTCCACTGCTGCTGCGGCGGTGACCACGGTTTTTGCGGTGGTGCCGCGAAGTTTATCGTCGGCGGGGCAGGGCTACCCTGCTTCCCGGCACGAGGAGTCGCGCCTTGGGTAGGTGCCTGCCGGGGAGGCTGAGCGGCACTCCCTGCTGCTGCAGTCAACGGAGGGATAGCTGCCACTTCGTCATCCGCACTACATTCACTCGTCTTCTTTGTCCTCTCGCCTCTCTTCTGCGTCTTCTTCTTGGATGATTTACTCTTTTGGGGCGTCGATGTCGCGCTTGCGACTTCTTCTTGATTCTTGTTAGGAGTCTCTTCTGAAGCCGTCGCGACCTTAGTGCTCTTGGTTTTGCCCCAAAAAGCTCCGCCGGAGAATCTAGCTTTTTCTAGCGGTGGAGGTGGTTTGTATCGTCGGTTGACTTCCTTCCTTCGCTCCACGCGTCGTCCTAGGCATTCCAACGTCTCGAAGCTGTCTATGGTTTTATCTTCCATATAATCGCGATATTCTGGAAGTAGACCGCGGTATACGGCGTCTAGCTGTACATCAAGCGGCGGTCTCTTCCAAAAATGCGCGATTATGAATTTCATCGACGCGACGTAGCTGGAAATCTTCTCCCCTTGTCCTTGGCTTCTCTCGTGTAAATCGTCCCACACGTCACGCTCCGTCCATTCGCCAATAAATTGTCTCTTGAACGCTCGCTTGAAATCCTTCCACGTCTCTATATCATCTCTCGCAGTGCGGAACCACGTGCTGGCACTCTTGGTTAAGACACTGGGTAGCGCATTTAAAAGCTGCTCGTCGGGATAGCCGCCTGCTCGTCTGCAATCTTCCAGTCGCGCCAAAAATTCTTCCAGAATTTCTTTCTCTTGTTCGGCGAATTTTAAAATGTATTGCTGGAGTAATTTTACACACTTCCAACCGTCAGTAGTGCCGTGGTTCTCGCGTCGTCTCGTCTGGTTTCTTCGCGACACTTTAATCGGCCCATCTCGCTCACTATCGGACTCCGTGGGTGAGGACGACATTTCAGACTCCGATTCGCCCCTTACGGGGTCCCTTCGATGTCGCGAGAGTCTGGAGGACGCCTCCCTCGGGGCTCCTGTTGTTCGCGAGCTAGGTAGCGTATGCTCGGTTTGTTGGGGCCTCGGAGAGGGTATCCTGCGCTCTGGAACATCCATAGGAATCTTGTCGTCTTTTGTCGTCGTCCTGGCTGGCACAGAGTTCCGAACGCGATCTCTCCGCGTCGACTCCAATATTGGTCTTTGGGGAGGATTCTGCAGATGCGCCGTTTGTGCTGCTAAAGTGGCGAGTAACTGGTAATATGCGTCTACCGTCTCGTCATTTCCCGGTTCTTCTCCTTGACTACCGTTTTCTTCGCAATCTACGTCCGACATACTGGCGTCTGACCTTGTCCGAGTTGGTGAAGGTGGTGGTGTCGGATGTCGCGGGCCGGTCGGATCTGGGGTGGGCTGTGCTGCTGTCCTGGAGGTAGAAGGTAAAGGTTGTCCTCCTGTAGTAGTCGGCGGGTCTACGCATTGTGCGACCATACGCAGCGACTGCAGCCTCCAGTTATTCTGCTCCTGGATGTCGTGTTGCAGAAAAATTTGCCGCTGCCCGCCCGTCGACGTCCGGCATCCAGCAACCGTGGCGCTCACCGGGGTCGCGACAGCCGTGGTAGGGGTTGAGGTGGTGGTGGTGGTAGTGGTCGCCGTGGTTAAGGGGAGATTTATCCGTGGTTCGTAGACGGACTCCCATTCCTGCGGTCGCGAGGTAGACGAGAGTATGGACTCTGTTAGTTCCTTTAATAGGGACTCGTGCACTTGCAAACGTCGTTTCGGTGCGGCCAGTACGATGGCCGTTGGGGAGACACGAGATTCGCCGTCCAGTCCAGGTAAGTCCCTCCTATCCATCGTCGGGGCCATCAGTGTCTGGGGTACCGTCATCCCTGAAGGTTCGTCGACCGTAGCATCCCACGGTACATCCATCGCCAACACTCTTCTGCAGGATGCACGTAGAAGCCGCTTCCTTAACTCTCGGGGTGCTTCTTCAGGACTGCAGTCCTGTATCCTCAATTGTTCCACTAACACAGCTGGATTCATCCGGTTTATTTGTTGCGCCAGTTTCGCGACCGCCGCGTTCCTCCTTACATTGGCCTGAATCCACGCTGTGCATTGCTCCTTGGTAGCCACCTTGACGTAGAGTTTGTTTTTATTTGCTATTCTTGGCTCGTCTAATAGCCGGTTGCCTACTATCTGTCGCGTCTCCTGAGAAAAGAAAAATACGCGATCTAATTTCCGCAAGCAATACCGCTAAAGGCGACGAAATAGAAAAACGCGATCAAAAATAAAGACTTCCGAACGTTTGGTTACTCCGGAATCGTCAAACGGAGACAACCAGGGGCTGCGCAAAGGTACAGGGTCAGTAAGCGGGGAAGGGTGGGGTGGTTCAGTCGCGAGCAACACCACACTTCAATTTCCCAAGTTGTAGCCAAGCCAAACCAAATAAATATATGAAATATAAAAATAAGTATTTTGGCGATTACCGTTGAGGTACTTGCTAAAAAGGGGGAAAATTTTTCAAATTTCAGATTCGTTGATTGAGTGGATAAACAATCTTGAGGTAGAAATAAAATTCTTGATTCAAAATTATTATCTTCCTGAAAAATCCGCGAAATACTACCGTGACTCGACGTTAAAAACCTGCAATCGCGAAACCCTAATCGACCTGAAAAAAAATCTTGGAAAATGCCGATATTAATTTCGTTGAGTCTTGATTGCCAATTTCTTCTTGATGCCAGTTTTGTGTAAGTCACAACTGTATCTCGCGGTATTAAATCTTCAATCTTCGCTGAAATCCCTAAACGAGCAATATTCTACTAGAAAATGGCATAGAACACAAAATTTAATTTAATTTCAATAAATATAGGGCTTTGGCTAACAACTGGGCGACCCAAGACCCATGCGACTCTTAACTTCTAAAACTACAACTAAAATAAAATAATCACGCCAAAAGTGCGAAAGGGGGCGATTCGACACGTGTATTACACCCGATTTTATCGGCCGTCGGTGTTCCTCAGTGAATAACTGGCGAAAACCGACTTTTCATCAAATTAAGATGGTTGAACAAAATTAGGCGACCACGCTCAAGAGGATGACTCAGTGTAAACTTTTAGAGTCGGGCACCTACCATGGGAAAATTCCCAAAAGAATTTTAATATTAATTTTTAGCTATCTAGTAAATAATTATTACCACTTACTTGGTAAGGATCCCGACGGAGTGTGTATTTTAATCATGCCCTGCAGACGAATCGCGTCCCAATCACTTACACTATTTAAATCTACTCCGGTCTGATTGCCACGTGTCTATTTCGGCCCCACGTCGGGCGCCATTTTGTGACGTTGCATTTCACCCGCGGGAGTCGCGAGGCTTCCCCGAACAACGCCGACAAAGTTTGCACCACAAGTACCCGGAACTTTTCCTGTTGAACGGGCGCCAGGTATTTGAAACACCGCCCCGGGCTGCTTCCTTCCTTCTGCGCTGGCTAGCTGCTAGGAGAGCTAGAGACCTAGACTCGATAGACGACGGGGTTCGGCTATCCGCGACAATTGGACTGTTCTCTCACACGAAACACACTCTCGTAAATAAAACAACGACGTAAATTTTAATCTATTTATTCGCCTTTTCCACTGGCTCTCACGACGAAATACAAATTCTCTTATAAATCTACGGCCTCGCTGGCACTTCGCTAATTCACGCGTCCCGTACGCCACACAATCGCAATTTACCTACGCGTCGACACGACAAAAATCTACTATTACACGACTCTACTTCTCGTCGACTCGCGTTCCGGACCGCGGCACCCTCGCGACAAACTAGCCTCCCGACGGCTGAATTATCCGAGTTACAGCACTCCGTCGACACCTCACCTGCGCAGCGGCGACGATCGTCCCTCCGCCAAAGGCTCTGCTCCACTCACCGGCGTCCTTCTCTCGCCTCCTCGACGTAAATCTTCTTCGACTCTCGACCGACAAACGACTCCTACTTGACTCCGACTTCTCGACCTGACTTCGCGACACGCTCTCCTTCTCTTCTTGACAGACTTCTATAAAAAACGACAAAATACGGAGCTTCGAGCTGGGGGTGTGCTGTGGTAGCAATCCAGGCAACGAGTGACTCGAAAGATGGCGATCTCGAACGCAGGGTTAGCGTCTCTTGCCCTCTCACTCGCACTCGCACTTTGTAATTAGTGTCTCTCTTCAACCGGCCTAATTAATGAAAGAGAACGTGAGGTGTCGCGCGAGTACTTCATTATCGCTCCTAGAATCGCCCTACAGGACGATTTAGTCGCGACGCGCGCGCCCTCTATTCCCGGACGGACCGCGAGTACTTTCATTATGGCGGAGGCGCCGTGTGTACGCGAGGACTTGCGAATATGGCGAGCGTGCGCTACGCCACCGCTTGCATTAAGGCGCGGGCGGAGGTGCGGGTCCTCCGTACGGCCCTGCCTATATTCGAGCTCGGCGAGCTCGAGCGGCGCCTGCGTTCGTGGCGCACGCGCGCCTCTCGCGCCGTCCCGCTTCAACACGTTCTGCGCTAGGCGGGCAACACGTGCTCGCCGCATCTTTGTTTGCCGCCAATCTGATGTTCTCGCTGCCGATGTCCAGGTCGTCGTGCCCTCTCGTGGTTGCTTCGCCGGCTGTTTGAGTGTGCGAGTGAGTGTGCGTGTCGTCGGCGTTGCTCCCTAGCGCTCCAAGTGTGCCTCGTGCGTCAGTTAGGGGTAGGGCGCCGGGCTGTCAACTGGCTCGCCGCCTCGTGTGGACGTCGTCTTCGTGTAGCCGGTGACAGCCGGGGAACCCGCTGAACGTCGCGCCGTCTCTCCTCCTCTCGTCGGTGCTCCGGGTGTGTTTACCGTGGCGTCGTTGCGATGGCAGCCGCGAAACCTCCGGAAACGCGTGTCGTGTTAATATTAAAATAAATAATTAGCTAGCGCGATTGCGTGGCGTCGATCGGCGTCCTCGTTGCCTGGGGGAACCTCATCGGCGCGGACATACACGTCACAAGATGCTCGAACTGCTCCCCATTTACTTCTTGACACTGTCCTAATCGATGGTAAAAAGCACCAACAGTATTTCTGATGATTTCAGCGGGGATGAGAACTGATTCATCAATGATCCTTTGCCGTAATTCATCCAAATTTTGGGGTTTTGTTTTGTACAATCGATCTTTCAAGTACCCCCAATAGAAGTAATCAAGAGGCGTCAAATCGGGTGATCTAGCTGGCCATTCAATAATGCCTCTTCGTCCTATCCATCGATTAACAAATACCGCATCCAAGTAAGCGCGAACAGTTCGTGCATAATGAGCTGCTGCGCCATCCTGCTGATACCATGTGCCATTGAAGTTTTCTCCGGTTATTTCCATTATTACAGGAACTATTTGTTTGCGGAGCATAGCTTCATAATTTTAGGCATTCAGGTTACCATCAATAAAAAATGGTCCTATAATTTTATCATTTAGTATTCCAACCCAGACATTTAATTTTTGTAGATATTGTGATTTAGCCTCTCGTGTCCAATAAGGATTATCAGCTGCCCAAAATCTACAATTATGCCTATTCAAACTTGCGTCAAGTTGAAATGTAGCTTCATCTGAAATACTATGTTAAATAGAAAGTTAGGATTTTGAACTATGCGAGCCATCATATCATCACAAAATTCAACGCGACGGTCGAAATCATCTTCGTTCAGTTTGTGTATCAGTATTACTTTGTAGGGATGGAAATTCGCTTCATGTAGTATGTTATGAACAGATGATGTACTAACTTCGTGCACTTGTGCAGCTCTACGAGTGGATGTATGTGCATCTTCAGTGAATGTTAACAAAACATCTAATGACTTCTCTTCATTACTTGCTGACTTTGGTCTACCTGATCTAAGCAGGTCACTAATAATGCCGGTATATTCAAACCTTTTAACAGTTTTTTGAACTGTTGCAAATAAAATTAGAGTCCTATTAGGCCTAAATGTAGCATTGAAAAGATCCCTTACAGCCCTACAAGATCGCTGCACCGGACCCCAACCTCTCATCATGAGAAGCGTTATTCTTTCTCTATCAGTGAGTTTGTCCATTGCACTTTTCTTTGCAAGAGACGCAAGCTGATCAGAATTTGAAAATTCAAAAACCTGTAAAATATTTTTTCAGATTGTACACTACTGCTGCGGAAAATTATTTGAACGAATTCAATAGAAGAGTTTGAAATGGTAATAATCAATAATTGTAATGGGTAACGTTATGGAAATTTCTCCTTTTTCAATTGCCGATATCAGATGAGGGGGACTTAAGAAACAAATTTTGACTTTGGATTGACCTTAAAGGATACAAACAAGGTTAGGTTTGAGGTCAGCGCTACTTGTGATTGAAGAAAACAGCTTCAATCGAGTTTTGCTGCGAGACCTCAAAATTGAATAACCTCCAAATGACCTTTAAGATGAATGGAAAATTTTTGCCCTCAATGGTTTTGAATGTAAAATTTCCCGCTCTTTCCATTGCTGATGTTAAAAATGGTGCTTCCCATTAAAAAAATTAGTTAAAAAATTAATTAAAAAAATAAGGTCGCCGTTGAATTCCTTGTCGATAATTACATCGAATATAACCTTCACATTTTTTACAAATAAATCACCTGAAAAGTTATTTGGGTGTTTCCAGACTTTTTGGACACCCTGTATAGATGTAGTAGTAATAGTAAATAAAAAAAATAAATAGCTAGTGGCGGGAAAAAACCTAGATCTTAAATTAAATAATGTATCTTTTTGCATAAAATTTTTTATGCGTCAAAGATTAGATAGATAGATAGATAGATAGCCTTTTATTCGCCTATTTGGCAAAATTTTACATCATATAAAGTAACGAAAACATTACATAAAATAACTTATAAATATAAATAATTTGTACAGATTGCATCACTTCAATAGATAAGATATCACAGTCAGAAATTATAGTCAGATATCACAGATAAGATATCACAGTCAAAACATGATACTACTCACTTACTTAGAAATTAAGTCATTAGATATAAAATATCACAGTCAGGTACAAATAAATAAATAAATAAGTATATATACATAAACAAATAAATAAATAAGTACATATACATAAATAAATAAATAAATAAATAAGTACATGTACATAAATAAATAAATAAATAAATAAATAAATAAATAAATAAATAAATAAATAAATAAGTACATATACACGAATTAATAAATAAATAAATAAGTAAGTAGTCCACTGTGATAATTTGTTTTAAAATACCGGTGCCATGAAGCCCGACCAGCAATGGAGGTCAAGGGTCAAGCCCGAATAAATATTGGCGAACCACCCTCTTAAACGCAAAAAATGATGGCAGGTGGCGGATCTGGGTGGGAAGTGAGTTCCACAGACGTGCTCCTTGGACTTGGAATGTCCTGGCTCCAGTTTCCGTGCTCACTCTGGGTATATTAAGTTCCTGCGGCTCACCTCTAGCAGAAGATCTGGGGACATGCGCAGAGAATAGACTCGCGAGATAGCTTGGCTCTCGCATCCGAATGATTTTATAAAGAAGCAGTGCTGTAAAGTACAGTCTGCGAGAGTCGACTCTGAGCCACCCCAGGCGTCTTCTGTAGGGTGAGATGTGATCATCCCTCCTAACTCCGTAAACATATCTCACACATGAATTGCTTAACCTCTGAAGTCGGATTCTTTGCTCATCGGCTGCGTCAGAGTACAAAACTGCACAGTAGTCCAGATGTGGTTGGACAAGTGACTCAACTAATCTCTTACGGAGTTCCTCGTTGGTGCAATCCCTAATAAACCGCAAACTATATAGGGCTTTGTTGATCTTTTTGGTAACGGAATCAATTTGCGGTTTCCACGTTAATTTGCTGTCCAGTACAACACCAAGACTAGTAACTTCGCTACTGAATGGGATAAACACTCCTTCTCTTAGCTCAACTCCTGGCAAGGATCTACTCTCTAGGTCGTTTACGTTCCTCTTGGAACCAAAGAAGATAGCCTTAGTTTTGCCAGTGTTGAGCTTTAATCCACAGCGCAATGCCCATTCAGCCACCTTCTGTGCCGCAAGAGATAGTAGAGCCACACCTTCAGCTAGTCTGTCTTTGGTAGTGTGAAGATAGATTTGAAGGTCGTCTGCATAGAAAATGTAACTAACAGTGAGTCCGTCAAGTTCGTAACGCAGGTCATTGACATAGAGGCTAAATAATAGGGGTCCCAGGACAGATCCCTGTGGAACTCCCAGATTGGTTTCTATAAATTCTGAGTTTCCATATTTATTGGAAAGAACCATCTGGGAGCGGCCTTCTAAATATGATTTAATCCACAGTAGAGCTGCCCTGGAAAAACCCATATCCTTCAGCTTGCAAAGCAGCTTAGGATGCGAGATGGTATCAAAAGCCTTACTAAAGTCAAACAACAGAAGAAAGGTGACGTTCTTTCTGTCGATGGCCATGCGCACGTCATCCGTTAACTTTACCAGTGCTGTTTGGGTGCTATGATGTTTACGAAAGCCGGTCTGGAAGGGGTCCATTAAATTATTTTGATTAAGGTACTCCGTGATCTGGTCATGAGCGATCTTTTCCAGAACCTTAGAGAGGAAGCAGAGCAGTGCAATCGGACGAAAATCGGAGGGTGACTCCGGAGCTGCGCCCTTTTGCAACGCTATAACCCGCGCCCTCTTCCAAGCCTCCGGAAAAACTCCCAGGGCAAAGGACGAATTGAATATTCCCACTAAAAGCTCTCCTATGGTGGGAAGAGCCTTCACAATAACAGATTGGGGGATCTCATCCTCCCCCCTTGCTTGCGATGAGAAATGAGAGATCGCAATGATCACGTCATTCAGGTTAATAGGTTTAAAAATGAAACCCTCTTCGCTTGCTGAATTTAGGAAGTTCAGCGCTGTATGTGCGCTCTCAAGGGGGGAATAAGACACCCCAGAAAAGAACTCATTCAGGCTGTTAGGATTAAAATTGTGGGTTCCACCCATCGCTCGCCCCGGGAGGAGGCCAAGGCCGCAACTCCCTCCAGATGTTCTTATTCTCATCTAGAGATGCAGTAAGATGTTTTTGCATATAGGAGCTACGATCTGTAATAAGGCGTGCCTTAACCACCTCGCTCAGCTGTAGGTACTCCTCAAGGAGTGGTACTTGAGATGTTCTCTTGTATCTCCTTAGAGTGGCGTCTCGCTTGTTTACAAGTCGCCTCAGCTCAGGACCAAACCAAGGAGCACTCCTTTTCTTAGGCAAGACCCTCTTGAGGGGCGCCAAACTATTAATAGTGCAGCTAAGGTTGTGGTTCAGTGCCACTAACGCCTCTTCCAGACCAACCTCCGGAGAAGTTACGGCCGACCAATCACAACGAGAGAGCATCTCATTCAAAGAAATTGCATTTATGCTATTGAAATCCCTGTAAGTAAAGGATTCCCTTACAGGATCTGGCGAAAATATGTCAATAGCGACATATAATAAATGATGTCTCCCGAAGTGTGGCAGCCATTCGTTCCCAAAGTCCAGTACTGTATCGTTGTCATCCGTCAATATTAAGTCTATCCAAGTGTGAGACGAAGATGTTCTATGGGTCGGCCCATGCGGGACTATTCGCATGGAGAGTTCATTGGCCAGACACTTGATGGTGGTTGTGTCATCAGAAGCCGACAGGAGGTCTGCATTGAGGTCGCCCATAATAATCTTATGGCTAAAATCCGATATCAGGGACCGCAAGACAGGAAAGAGATTTGAATCTCGTTGCATAGGAATTTTTGGAGGTCTGTAAATGACCCCCACGAGAATGGGTGGAGCATCGTCCTTTTGCACGGAACAAAAAAGGTACTCAGGGATTCCTGGTTTCCCAGGTCCCTCAGTATGCGATTTTTCGAGAACCTTAACAGCATAATCAGAACGTACATAAAGGAGGGCACCCCCCCCACTCACGTTACGGTCTTGTCTAAAAAGCGAGAATCCCGGGACCTCTATGAGACTATCGTCGACCACCGGACCAAGCCATGACTCCGCGATCGCAAAAATTTGGAAGGTGGGATGATCCGCAAGGAAAAGACGGAGCTCCCCAATGTGCGCTCTTATAGAGTTCACATTTAAGAATCCCGCCTTAAGGAAACTATTCCCACCCTTCCCCGACACCGGCCGGGAGAGATCAAAGAGTTGCCGCTGATCCGCCTGCCGTCGTTACCTCCGTTTCTGCACTTAGTGCAGGGGATGCGTTGTTATTTGAAGGAAGTGTATTCCTGGAGGAACTTCGGCACGCCGATTGAATGGCCTGGAGATCAGCAGCTGAAGCAAAGACGTGCGCCCTCTCTCCACCCTTACGTCTGGCCAGGAATCTGCCACCAGAATGCCAAACGTACTTAAAACCGAGGTCATGAGCAATCGGCTTCATGCTCCTGAAAAGTTGGAATTTTTCTTGCGGTAGCATCTCATTAATAAAGATTTTACGGCCCGACAAACTGGCAGCAGCGTCCAAAGGCAAGGAAGGCGACTTAAGGTCATTAGTTGTCAGATAGTTATTTGATAGCGAGCGCTTGGCTCGCATCACATCTCCGACCAGGCCCGGCCTGGAAAGCCTAACAATAAAAGAGGGCGGCAGGCCTTGAGGTGACCCCAAACTCTCCACCCCATTCCCGTTGACCCCCCCAACTGGTTTCCGACGGCGCATGATGCGAGTACCAGCAATATCCTCTCTTTGCAGGGAGGGAAGGACGGTGCTGAGGACCGCATGAGCAACGCCATTTAATGTGGCCTTGGGGACCTCAATTCCACTCTTAAAGGCACCATTCACAATAATCTCGCAGCACTCAGCTGCCGTCTCGCTAGTACTCGCACCAGGTCCTACGGAACTCAGCCGAGGAGCGGGAAGGCAGGATCCAGTGCAGGCTTCATTGGGTCCGGGTCGCAATCTGCTGTTAGTTACTTCTTCTATTTGTTTGTTGTCCTGAGCACCAGTGGAGCCCTCAAGCACAGCGTGGACTTGTTTAACGTCATCATTGAGATTTTTGGTACCCTCGAGCAGCTGCTTTGTATCAGTGGTTAAATCATTTAACGCACTGGATTGTTTTAACAATAAATCCTCAAGAGCCGAGACCCTGGCTGTTAATTTTGCCAAATCATCCGCAGCTCGCTCCTCCGAACTCGAAGTAGGGACGGCGGATGATACAGAGCCCCCCCTCTGGAGTGATTTAATGTCATCTAGCTGCTTTTCGAGCATATCAAAACGCTGGAAGAAAAGCTCCATGGTGCTTACTGGCATTAAGACGTGGGAAAGACCCACAAGGCTACTATCACCTAGCGGAGGATCGACTTCGCTGGTTTCCGTTGGCAGGAGAGGTGATATTCCCTCCTTTGTCAAAAAATCATCAGCTTTAGTTGAGAAGTTCAATTGCGCCTGATTTACTGCTTCCAGTCCATGTTTCTTCAAGGGCGCCTGGAGTTGCGCAACCCGACCGACTCCAGGGGATGTTGGAGAGATCGCCTGGAGTTGTGCAACCCTACCTACCCCAGGTGATAATTGGGTGGGCGCCTGTGGGGTTGATGACCCGCCATTCGCCTTTGTTTTCAGCACAGTCGGTGTTGGTGCGCTGGGCTTGAGCTTCTGGCGGGGGACGGCAGGGGATGCCAAATCGTCCGAGACTCGCGATGTTGACGACGAGTCGCCGGATGTTTTCGGCGCGCGGCGACAGTTGTCACATGGCGCATTCGTCTTTTTGGACGCACACTTCAAGTGACACGGCTGTTTACAAACTGAGCACTTGTTCACTGGACGAACACAGGCTCTACCGCAGACGGTACAAGATACTGATGAAGGCGTACCTGTCGACATGATGTACAGATGTCGTGGATGGCAACGAAGATTTTTGCTGATGCCTTCCTAACCTCTCTCCTTCTCCAAAATTAATATTTTTAATATTGTCTCCCTGGCTCATGGAGGTGGAGCCTTGCAGATGTGCTCCGATGGCGTGGAGAATGCGGAAGAGACCGGTTTAATTTTTCCTGAAATAATACTCGCACATACGTATGAGTATTAAGGAAATGATCGATAAAGTGAGAGCGCCTAAGGAGGCGTGTGTTCACTTACCTTGAGAGAGGGAGAGGGGATTAGGGATAGATATTACAATAAAAAACGTCATATAACATATATGACCAAATAAAATACGTATAAATGTAACAACAAAAATGATGTACAGAGAAAAAGGTCAATATCAACGTATATAGAGATAGCGGTGCGACCTCGAGCGCTCGTCGTTTGAAAACTCAGACTTGCCTCAAGGCGCTACCACGCCTCTTGATATTATAAAGAAAATAATAAAAAGTTATGCAACATTTTAACCCTCTCCCGAACGCCTTCGGCTTATTTCAGAGTAACAAAAACGCTTATTTTCCGCATCTGTTTAATACTCTTGAAAAACCAGAGTAGACGGGGCTTCTTCCAGGCAAGGCTTTTTACAGCCCGAACACTATGCCTACGAGCGCGGGAGAAGCTTCCTTTGCTTGGTACAACGAAATAAAATCCGGCTACATTATTGACTTTAAAAAAAGGGATATTCATCATTTCGAACACTGTCGCATGGATGTGAATATACAGAGTATTTCATTTTAAACCGACCAGTGTCTAATCTCTGTGAACACGAATGATATAAAAAATGGCCTGTACAAAAGTTGGAGGAATCAGAGGCCATCTAATGGTTTCAATGACTTTGACTATGAACTTAATTTTCAAAGTCATTTGAAGGTTAAAATGATTTTCTTACATGGGTACCTCTATTTTTGACCCCAAAGTCGTGTAGGGCGGGAAATTTTACGTCTGAAATGATATTTCAAGCTTGCTTTAGTGACCTTGTCGTAAGCTCGACAATAGGGACTGTGGGAGTTAGATCACAAGGTGATCGGTGCCTCCTCCTGTTGGAAGAGATGGCCCTTTGGGTGGCTGAGTCAAACGCGTACCTCCCGGTGGACTCCCGGAGCGGCCACGCGTTTGGCCAAGAGGATACCGGGGGATTGCCCCCAGCTTTACTACTACGAGCACTCCTCCACCTATGACGCGTGTTCCGGAGGAGATGCGCGACTGCAAGCGGCAGGACCCAGACGACCGCCTAGTCGGGTTGCTATCCTACACTAATTAGGTTCACCTTCTCTTAATCCATTAACGTCCAAAATGTCAAAATTTCTTGCACGTTTTCAGAGTGATTATTTCCTATGTAATTGGCGTTGAAAAAATTCTTGAACCACATATTCTGATGTAAAATTTCATGCTCTTTCAGAATCCGTTTCGAGAATCATGATAAAACTCACAGGAAAAGAGATATGCTCGATTGAAACATAAAAAACACCTAAATTTTCGAAAAAAAAAATTTTTAGGATTTTTTTTTGAAGTGTTACGGTGAAGATATCACCTTACGACCATGATCAAAGGTGATCATGGGAGTTGAAGTTTAACAGGGAATTTTTTTGTTGACCTTGAACCATCGCTTCTTTTCGTAAATTTAGGTGTTTTTTATGTTTCAATCGAGCATATCTCTTTTCCTGTGAGTTTTATCATGATTCTCAAAACGGATTCTGAAAGAGCATGAAATTTTACATCAGAATATGTGGTTCAAGAATTTTTTCAACGCCAATTACATAGGAAATAATCACTCTGAAAACGTGCAAGAAATTTTGACATTTTGGACGTTAATGGGTTAAAAGAGGCTTCGCTTAAGGCTTGGTTTGGCTAAGCAAAATTAAAAGAAAAATATTTCAAAATTAAATTGTCGTGCGCCACTCGGAACATCACATTTACTTTTTATCATTTTGCGATATGATGGATAATTATCAAGTTATTCTTGTATATTCAAAATTACAATTATTTTGTGACTCAGTCAAGCTTCGTGGGGGGGGGGGGGCGAGTGTCTACCAGAGTGAACTTTCGCGCAGCTACTAATTAAAGCAGAGAGCGCCTTGTGAACCCTGATTGGATATTTATCAAATTTTTCAATTAATATAAACTCGACAACTATCGATTATATTGCAAAATGTCAAAAGGTAACAATTGTTAAAATTTATCTCTCTATCCGTTGATATAATTTTTTGAAAACATATTTTGAACACCGATTGTAATAATAACATCGATATTTTAAAAAATTTTAAGTATAATGCCTTAATCCTCAGAAGCTGCAAAAATTAATTAATCAAAAATTTCTTTATGTTTTTAGGTTCAGTCATTGAGTTACGACTATCAATCATTTATTGCGGAAATGCGAGATGGACTCAATATTTTGAAACGGGACATTTCACAAACAAATTCGAAATTGAACAGTGTTAATTTAAATTGTCCGCAAAGTAACTGTTTGGTGACAACAGTTTTTATAATTTTTACAATAGTACAACTTTTAATTTTATTAGGATATAACTTATACAGGTATAAATTACTATTTCTCTATATTTATATTTAATTGCAAATTAATAAGTTGAAATATTTTTTTCAGAGATAATAGAGAGTCGCAAGCCAAAAAATTCTACTGAATTGTTGTATTGAATTAAATGCTCTTCGGCATACACATACATACGTACAAGCTCTCGTACATGCAACAAGCACGCACGCGTCCGCTCCCTTGCAAATCTGCGCATATATGTTTATAAGATTTGTGGATTTCAAATTCTATAGAGAAAATGATCTCCTTCCATATATACAGAAAAGAGGAGTCTCCTTTTTCGGGATACATGAACATCTTGTAAAAATGCCCATGCGTGTATGTACGTGTATGCTGCATGTATGCAAGAATGCAAACTCGAATGAATTGACAAATTATCCATTATTATGCATTTTAATGTCAAAATAAATTTTTTTTAAATTTTCTATTACATTATTTGCTTGTCAATATTAAAATAAATTCCTTTGTTATATCTCCCTATATCATATAGTTATAAGGTCAAAACTCAAGATTAAGCCCCTCCTTCCCCTTCCTCCTCCCTCCGCCTCTTCTTTATTTTCTCTTTCTTCCTTTTTTCATTATATTTTTATTATATTTATCATTTTAATGATGTGTTTTTATATGTTTAAAAAATATTCCTCAACCTCTCCTCAGTAACATCCTCATTATTGAAACTCCTCTTCTGCCCCTCCTCAATAGTAAATAATATAACTTTAATTTTTAATTTTTTAATAATAATTAAAATTTAACAAAATTAAAAATTTATATTCAAATAACTTTAAATAGATTAGTATATTTAATAATATTTAAATATTATAATTTAATTAACTTTAAATATTATGTAATTGTAATTCAAATTGCATGAGAAAAAAATAGAATAGAACATAGATAAATTTAAAAAAAAAGAATATTATTCTTATGAAGTTACTTATTATAAATAAATAACACCAATTTTTAATTTAATTATCTAAAATTTATTAAAATATTAATTTTGATTTTACGACAAATAAAAAAAAGTTCATAAAGTAAACTAAAGTGGTGTTAAAATAAAAAATTACAAATTTAGAAGAATTGTAGTAAAATACAACATCAAAATATTATTCATCATGTGAGGGAGTTTTATTTAATTAAATTATTAAGGACGACGGAAGGGAATTCGTCGCCGTCGAGCTGTCCTGCAATGTTTATGTTGCGCAGGTAGACTCGACGAGACTAAGAGAAAGGAATATCTGAGGAGTACCTAGGGCCCAGGTCCGATGCTGTGTGTAAGAGGGAAAGACAGAGAGAAAAGCTGGTGAAGCGCGAGAGTTACTGAAGTGGGAGGTCACCCGACGGTGCCGCGACCGTGCCCGCAGTCGAGGCGACAGACGGCCGCTCAGCTGAGCGCTGCCGCCATTTTCCCTCGACCCCGCGACTACCGCGACGAACGATGATGACGCCATCGAGGACGCCCAACGAACACTAACACTCAACGAACAAACACATACACGACACTCACAGACACAACACTGCACGCGGCAAGGTTCGCGCGGACGCGGTTGCACGAGGAAGCGCGAGCCTAGGCGGAGACGTACGAGCCGGTCGAGCACGTGTTGCTCGGCCGGCGGAAACTGAGTAGGCACAAGAGAGACAGCGCGACGGTAGAGAGAGAGAGCGCGCGCGGCGGAAGAGAGAGGGAACGCGCGGAGCGAGAGAGACGGCGCGCTACGTGCGAGTGAGAGAGGACGATGCGCGCGGTCATAGGAGCGAGAGAAAAACGACCGATCTCCGCTCCTATGTATCGTAGAGTAATGTTTGGTAGATTAGCTTTGTAGGTTTTTAACGTGACATGCGCGATGTTGATTATTCCATGATTGTAGGTGTTTTGCTGCTCATTATCCAGTGGATGCTTGGTTTATCTCCTTCTTTTGCAGCGTTGAAGTTTGTTGATGTTTTTTTTTTTATAAATGTCACTTTAACTCTACTTTTATTCAAATTGGTTTAAAAGAACGGCGTACGACATCTCAAACGCAAACTCATGAATCTTATTTGACGTCCAGCTTATACTGCGTGTACACTCATTAACGAGACAGACCGAAAAAGATACTACGTTTTGCTCAGTAGCTCTAAATCGAATTCTCTCGCGGGCGCAAAAAAAGGTTCACCCAATACAAAAAAAAAAAAAAAAAAACACAGAGCTAAGTAGTTATAGGCCCACTATGGAGCGTCACAACAAACCCCCACTCCTCCCCCCAGAGAGGCAATGACCGGAGGAGGAGTGGGGGGTAGACGCCCCACAGTGGTCCCAAGCTACTGAGTCATACTGCAGAGAGTGTTCGAAACTGCTGACAGCACTTTATTGTGCTTGACACCGTCAGCTTTTTTTGAATTATTTAAAAAATATATATATATTTTAATAAAAAATTATTTTATAAGAAATTAAGACATTTTTCGGGATGAGGTAATGGATAAAAGGTTAAGAAATATCCAACAAGAAGAATTAAGAATACAATAATATTTATTTATTTTGAATTAGTGTCATTTATGTAATCATCGTACATTAATTGAATATTAAGACTATTGACTATTTCGTCTAAATGGAACGCTATAAGTTCGTGTAATATAACAACAACATCATCGTTACAGAAAGATACATCGGCTGGTAATACATTGTAATTTCTCAGTTTTTCCGCAAGAAGGTCCACTATACTATTTTTTAGTCGTTCATTCATATTTTGCAAAATATTTTTCGTATAACATGTTACTTGCGCGTTGTAATATAATTCAGCTTTGTTCGTTATCAATTGAGAATATTCTAAGATTAAAGTACTTACAAAGTTATTGAAAGCATTTAAATATTCAAATCGATCATTCACACATTTAACAGCAGACACTAAACACTCAAAAACTTCCTCCCTCAACTTTACATGGTGACGACGCTTTGAAGATGAACGCTCTTCAACAAGTTCTATAAACTTTATCGACGCTTCTTTTCTGCTCGCCTTTCGGAATATAGCACGCCAGCCGTCTCCGTAAATTTTTTCATTTACTAACAAACCAGAATCGTCGGTAAAAAATCTTGAAAATTCACCAAATGCTGCTGTCAGTTCGCCCCATTGCTCAAACGTGAAGGGGATGCCGTCAAAATCCGCCGATGTTAACCGGACCACAGGCTTGTATGATATCGGAGTGAGGATGTTATCGTATTCTAACCCGATAACAATTCGCTTGGTATAACTTTTGTTTAAAGCGAATAAGGTACTGACTAAAGGTCGTGACCGCTTCGATGAGTACGACATGATTGAATAATGTCTGACGGTAAACTGTTCCACATCTGCAATGAAGCTCTCAGATTTTAGAAGAAAAGAATAAGCGGTAGGGGATGGTGGGGGGTATTCAACTCACCTACGGTGGGGAGTGCCATATAAGCGGCACATTAGATCTGCAATATTGCAAAACAGCTAACTCTGCAAACCCCTTCCACCGATCCCACCACCTCCACGGAGCTCTTGTCCATTGGTCAAAACTCCTACGGTGGAACTACAATGTTGTAAACAGGTAACTCTGCAAACCCCTCCACCGACACTACCACCTCCACGGAACTCGTATCCATCGGAAAGATCGTATTGCACAAAATTTCTGACTACGTTATCGTTTTTTCTCCAAATCATCAGAAAAGTTCTCGAGGAATCTTGCGAAGCCCAACCCGCGACTCATGTAATATAAAAACATTATGCAGAACTGCCCGCAAACATCAGACACAGCACTTTGTAACATTGTAGTATTCCAGCGAAAAGTTTTACAATTTTTTCGAAGTCGATGAATATGATCGGTTACATAGGGTGGTACACCATAGCTATCAAAGTACAACGCTTCCCCCGACGTGTTAACGTAAATGCTAACCCAGTGCATTCCTGCCTTAGTATGACCATCAGTGTTTACCACAAAGGCCGTCGGTTTCGTCCACATCCGAGGGATCTGGTCGGCTGGGAACACTCCCACAGTATGAGATGGAATGTGGGATAAAATTTTCATAATTTCCAGGCTGTTCATCGCAAAGATTTAACGGCGGCTGAAAAGTGTAATCGGATTCAACTCGGTTATACTTTTCACGCTTAGTAGATAGCCAAGATTTTAATCAATGAGCATTGTTTAATGCACAAATGTATTGTAAGTGTGGTGATTTTACAGCGTGTTGGAGACAAAAGTTATCACTCCACGGTAATTTATCAAATGACGGACATTCTGGATCGTATTCTAAATTTATCACTTCACGAGCTGTAACTTTATTTAAAATCTGCCATTTTTCTTTACCTCTAACGTAGATTTTCCCAGTGCGCTTGGTGAGATCACGAAGACTTTTATATAATGACTTTTTCTCTGTTTCGCCGTCAAAGTAATCTAGACCGTGATGATTTTTCGCCAGCCAATTATTTTCCTTTCTTGCTGGTATGCTTAAATTGTTGGTTTTATTTTTCGGAGATATTACCCAATGCGCTATAAAATTCTCATCTAATGCTACGATAGCGACTTCTTTCGGAGTCACAATATTATTGATGTCTTTCAAACACTGAATATCCACGACTAAATCCATTATGTTATATTACACTAGCTGTCGTATTACTTCTTGACACAAGCGCCAAAGACATACTGATGTGCGCACAATTCTAGAGATTGCACAAAAAAAAAAAACAGCACCCTCTATTGTTCAACTCTCAAACATTCTTATCCGCCGTAGTCGACAATTACTTGACGAGAGGCATCAATTTCTAGAATATTATCGTATTCAGCGTACACTATACAGTTCACAGTTTCTGTCAAAGCTGAATCAAATCTTACATCTAATCTAATGCTACCGTGTTTGACTAAATTCCAATGGGTGCATTCATTTGCCGATAAATCAGGCGTTAAATCAAATGCGAATAAACAAAAACCATCTGGGTAATTCTCGCGTGTTATTTGATTCCCCTCATTAAGAAAATGAATTCCTGTTCCTGAAAATAGTGTATGATACGAATCAACGTACAACCTTTTATTTGTAAAATCTGGTTGCAGAGTTTTAGAAGGTACTTGCACACCATCGACAAATAAAGTCAAAGAATTTATATTGAAATGCTGAAAGTTGAAGGGGTTATGTTTTCGGTCACCGTTATAAGCTTGATTTTTGACAAACCCAATAATAATTCTTTTAGGCACCTGTCCTAGAATAATATTATCTAATGTCTGGCTAAGAACTCGATTATTAAGTGATATAGCTTTAACTTCAACACGCGTGAGTGGATATTTGGCTGTTGTTTTAGAAAGCATTTTAGCATGAGCTAATAATATGCCAGGATTTATTTTAACGCGTCTAACTAAAAGATTAGCCTCATCTATATGTATAGAAAAACATTCAAAAGTGTCCATGAGAGAAAAGGTATCGCGTGATCTCACCAAACGCAATCTTACTTCTACACCGTTTAGTAAAAGTTTTTCTTGATTAAAAACATCAGAGTGAAGATGACCAATCAGATCAATAGTCTTACTAACACCTAAGCACTTACGACGTTTGTTCAATCCGTCATTTTCTTCCTTTGTATCGTCCATTTTACCAGGCGTATCATCATACCACAGCACACTTGTCAAATGTGATTTCTTAGCAGCTGGACCGTAATTGAGCAAAGTCTCGATGTATGCTCTATATGCGTATGCGTTGTTAGGTGGAGACACAGGTTTTTGATTAAAAAAAATATCCAATTGACTGAACATGGAATGCATAAAGTTGTTTACGGGTCCAATATTTTTGTCAACTATTTCTTGAGTAACACCTTCGGGGTAATTCTTCGGCTCAACATTAGACTTCAAGGTGACACGGACATTCAGTAAGGTATGCGTCAAATCAAGATAGTCATCACCATTTCCAGGAATCACAAATTCTATCGGTGAATCATTAGTTAATGAAGATATAGGTTTATACTGAACCCAATTGGAACCTTCTATCGTAGTTTGCGTTGATGGTATATCAAATAACGACAATTCAGATTTCATACATTCGCACGATTGTGTATGTAAGAAAGCCATTTTATTTTATCCAAAGATGTCTCTAGTGGTACGAGGATTCTTCTTCTTCTTCTTTTTGCTGATTACTCGATTTTTTCGTTTTTCACCTCTAGTACTTTTATTCGGTCTGGTGGTCTTACGGCTTATCCTCTTCTTCTTCTTCCTCGTCTTTATAGCACCACTTATACCATCAGACTGAGCCAGAGAGAGATACCTCGTTTTTTTATATCCCGACCCCTCAATCAATCTTATCTTATCTAATTTCTGCTCAGCCTTCCTTTTTAGATTTTCACCCGATTCTCTGACACGATTTTTAAACGATTCTCTGATTGGTGTATTTTGAGTAGTAACGTCCGACACTATATTCATTCCGGTTCGTAGAGCCTCCTTTCCCACAGCTTTTGCACCACGACTAAAGAGAGGGAGAACTTTGCGGAACAGTCCAGCGAGGAAGCTCCCTATACCGCCATGTCCTCTCTGGTGGGGGGAACCTACAAAAATTGGACCAATACCACCACGGTGATAACCACCCCCGCTACCACCAATCTGAGAGACAAAATATGCTTCGTAATAGTCCATTTCTTTCCTTGCTTCAATCGATGCGTTTAAAGTGAAGCGTTACTGTTAACGTTCCAAAATCAAATGGTATAGATTTACCAAACTGATCTCTTATATCTATTTCAATAGTCTGAAAAGCATTGAATAACAAAGGTATATACATAGGCGGTGAAAAATTCTTCATTTTAACACTGTTGTATGCGTAATCATCCATGTTTAAAGTAACAGCCCTCAATAATCGTGCTTGTACATCACCCACAACATATGGTTCACAAATATCAGCATAAATCATCAATATTGATGGCAACCCGTTGGCTAAATTTGCGGGGTGATTTCCGACTATTACGCCTCCTCCTTTTTCACTATTGCTCACACGTAAGCAATTATCTTTCATTTCAAACCCTAGAATTTTACTTACTTTGTCCGGTAATTGCAGGTAGTGGTCCAGACCCTGACAAGATTGTAAAGTACATACACATTTCACTGAAATATAACCACTACGCTCAAGTACAAAATTAAGATGCCCCTTAACACCTTGTAAATTATTAATATTGTCTAAGACACTTTCTAAATTTTTGTAAACACCTGGGTTTAAATGAGAAGTCGATGAGGCTGCTACCGCTGTTCTCACTTCGTTGCTCTCAACAATAGTACGAGGTACTCGTTTCACAATGACTTCTCTCTCCTGAAGACTGGCTGATATATGTTGAAAAGTTATTGGTATTTGAATTTCTGTGACGGCAACACTCCACACTCCTTGAAGACGTATTTGCTGTGGTAGTTGTGTAATAAAATGTGTTGTCGTATTTTCTGGAAAAAACTGTGAGCTGCTGTTGCTAGGCAGCACCACATAAAAATCATCCTTCATTGTAATTTGGATATTTGATTTGCATACACCCAAGAATTAAATTTATCTGGATAGCCTTTCCATTTAACGAGATATTGTTTCTTTGCACCAACTCCGCTGCTTTTTACGATTTTTTTCCACCTCGAATACATTGATATTCAAATCTTTTCTCACTTTACTCAATTCTTCTTCATAAAAAAACCCTTCGATATCCTCATCATCTAGATCTCTCAAATAGTAGACTACAGGTGGTCTTGTTAGCGAGATACGTGAAATTTTAAATAACTCTAAAGTCCAGCCCCCTTCATATCCTTTCGCGAAAACGTTCTTTGCACGACTGACTCTAACCAAATCACCGACACTATATTTAGGCTTGTTGATTTTTTCAGATTGCATGTACCGACGATACAAATTTTTTCGAGCAACATTAGCATTATAAATGGTGACAGCTGCTGGTTCCATTTTAATACTCGAATGCTTACTATGGTTGTAAGTTTCGGCAATTTTTTGCAAAATATCAATGTAACGTCGAGTATTTTTATGCGTGAAATATCGCCATATTCGTTCTTTAATAGTTCGGATGAGTCTTTCTGCTACCGATGCTTTTGTATCAGGACTACGAACAACTCTAAATGTGATATTTTTTCTTTTTAAACATTCTTGCAGTTCTTTACCAATAAACTCTTTACCTTTGTCCGTTTGAAAACACACAGGTTGACGCTTTTCACTACGCGACAAAAACACGTTCAAACGCTTTTGTAACATTTTTAGATGTCTTGTCCTTTACAGGTTCTAACCAGGCAAATTTACTTAATACATCGATAACTACAAGTATGTAGGTGTAACCACTGTTGTAAGATTTGATCGATCTGACATCCATTAAATCTCCCTCCCACACATCATCTATATTTTTAACATTGTAATGTCGTCGAGGAAATCTTCGTCTAACATATCTGTGTCGATTAAAAGCATCCTGACTCTCCAACCACGCAGTCACATCTCCTGGGGGATATTTTTTACGAGTACTTTTTAAGATATTAGTAGCACCCGCGTAAGCCTCGGGTCGTTCTGCATCGTAGTATAGCTGTGCTAGCACGGTATTCATTTTTTCAATTTTTTAACAATCTTATTCTTTTTTCGTTTATCACTTTTTCTTATTGCTTTTTTAATACGAGTAAAAAATTTCTCAAATGTGATTTTACTGACCATACAGCATGCTGTCATCATTGCTACTGTGCGTTCATCGGGTGGTGTTTCACCGTCTAGCATACGAGAAAATGCTTGTTCAGCAAGTCTACGATCGGCTTCACGACGATTTGTATTTTTGTCACTGTAAGAAATATCATGTTGACGACAAGCTTCGTCTAAAGGATTGACCCCCTTATCTCCTTTATTGACTCGTTTTGACAGGTTAGTGCCAGGTCCACAAAATTTGTATCCTGGTACATGCATTTCAAAAGGTAACAGATCAACAAGAGCATCCAAAACACTTTCTTCATTATCAACTTTTACTTTTTTTTTTTACTACTTTGTTGCTCAGTCTCGTCCATTGTATTAAATTAGACTTGATAGGATCAGTACGCTTTCTCTTCTTAGGGACGGGTGTGTCGCCAACCGGCACGTTTTCAAAATCCCTATTACTATCGCTACTGATAGGATCTTCGTATTCGCTGGCACCACTTACACTTTTATTCAAAGTTCTCTCCGATAAATTAGACTTATTAAGCTTGGGTGATGAAGTTGAAAATGAAGTGTCCATAAACTGCAAGACTCGAGTGTTTCCGATAAATTCTCGAGGCACACCTGCTTCTCGAAGAGCTGTGGCAAACTGAGGATACCCTGCAGGTGGCCGTATCTTTTTTCTCTCCCTCATTGCATCGTTTATAAGGTCAATAATGTTTGCTTTTCGAATCAAAACGCCATCTATAAAAATTTTTCCATCAGCACCCCAACTAACTCTGCTGAAATTTCTTAGATACCTTAACAAGTGCTTTGCTTTATCATTGTATTTTGCCGGAACACTGGATACGATGCGTGCATCCATTTGATCTGCGGGGTCAGCAGTGTCACCGATCTCCTCCCCCTCATCCTCCTCGTCCTCATCCATCTTTTTCACTTCATCATTTTTCTTATGCCTACTGTCAGAATCCTTAAAATGTAGATATCTCTGCAACACCTGAGAATACTGCTCCCATTTTTCACGTTGATTTACACTATCCACAGAATTCAAGATGTCGTTCATCTCAGCATCGAGTCTACTCATTGTTGTCCCCGGAGTTTGAACAGAATTTAATTTTCCATGAATCGACAGGTTTTGTAAGCGATCCACGCTTTCCTTCGGCAGTAAAACCATCTTCTTTGCATGCTCCATTTTTTTATTTTTTATTTTTTATTTGGAAATTAAATTTGATAAAAGAGTCCCGATTAAAGGTGCCAAAAGAAGGGGGAGAAAACCTCCGTATTGAACGATGATTCTCTTTTTATTTGAGAAATTAACTGAAGAATTAGCCAATTTTCTTAAAACAGTAGCGTGTTTACGTAACCGTGATTTAGTAGTCTTTGTAAGTGGTATATTACCTTGAAGCACGTTTAGAGCACACTCACAAATATATCTAATAAGTGCTGTGTCTGCTTTTTGAAGAAGTGCCTTTCGTTGTTCTGGGTTGAGATGATACAACGCACGTAATATGTCAGTGTGTTTTTGACTAATAATCCTGCGACTCCCTCCCGCCATCATAAAGATAGAACTGAAAGCTCATTACAAGGGTCAGCGGCTTTTATCGGTCTTCGAGGAATATATACGTAGTGGAATTCGTCGTCGGGAAAGATACAAGCACGAAATCGACAATTATCCGGTGTTCTTTGCTTCAAATCAAACAAAAGATAGCCAAATGCTCGGGAGGTGGCATCCCAGTATGCCTCTTGTAAGAAGCGCGGATCTTCGGGACACAATTGACGCGCAAGATGTTTTATTTGTGTACGATCGCGTACCGCACCGGGGATACGAGCGTTCAGATCAGTCGGTCTCGAAACGTAGAGGAAAGTAGCAGACAGAAGAAAAAGGTAAGCCGATAATGAGTTTTCTCAACGGTTCTTCGCGTTCCACTATTAAAACCTTACTCAACCCGCAGGTGCGCCGGTCATTATTCCTCCACTTGTTTCGGAGCCATGAGCAGGAATGCGAGAGTCACGTTCGCCCAGGAGGTGCCAGAGGAGCTCATTATCTACCAGTTGACAGATAAGAGCGCAAAAGCTTACACACCGGCGGCCGAGGCTTTGCGAGAGTTCCGCGAAAGGCGGCGCGAGGAGCCCGATTGCTGGTCCAGGGACCCCAGCGCCTGGGACGAGTACCAGGACATCTTCGACCTGCGGTACCTCTTCGACGACGAGGAGATCCAAGAAGAACGGGCGGAGCTCATACGCGAGGAGGAAGAATACGTGGAGCAGTACTGGTGGTTGACGGAGCGCCTCGATGACGCGGACTATTACGAGCAGCTGAAGCAGGAGGCCGCCGAGGCGAGCAGGATGGAGGAGAGGTCAGATTTTGAATTCGAGGACTTGTTTGCGCGGGACGCACAGGAGAACGAGGAGCACCAGGAGCACCAGGCGTGGCCGGAACTCGAGGATCAGGACTGGAGGAACGTCAGGTTCATCGACGGACTTGGCTTCGTTACCAACGAGTACGACAGTGGCCACGACGAGCCCAATGAATTGCTAGATCCTTACCCACCGGTCACTGGGGAGATTTTCCTGGATATTTGCTACAAGGAGAGGAGGATGAAACGCTGCCTGGAACAAGTGAAAAGACGAGCGCAAAGACGCGCGGTCGAAGAGACGCGAGAACTCTGCAAGAGATGGAGGATGCTGGCTCTAATGGCGATGAATTCAAAACCTGGTTGTTCGTACCATTAATGCGAGCAGCTTTGTGACGAAAACGTTAAAGTTTAGACTCTTACGTAATTTTCACGGACATTAACTTTTATTGCTGATTTTATTTACACTTTTAACTATTTTTTTTTTCAATGTGCAATATATTTCTATGAATTTTATCTAAGCAAGTGTAAACGCGAGTAATTTATAAATAGTATATTTTAATAACTTCATGCCTACAATGTGGTGTGAAATATTTATGTCGATACGTGCAGTGTAATTGACGAGGTAAAATATAGACTTTTACTAACTAACTTTATAACAAATTCTTTTATAAATATTATTTTACTGGATTGGAAAATTAAAATTGTTAATTGTACACTTTTAATTTTTTTAAAAATGTTTTCAACATTATCCAAATGTCCCCGTTCATGTAAGTGTGGGGAGGAGAGAGAGAGAGAGAGAGAGACCAGCGAACATCGGGGGAAAAATAAAGAATGGTAAGTGTGTATATGTGTGTACAATAAAGTGTTGTCAGCAGTTTCGAACACTCTCTGCAGTATGACTCAGTAGTTTGGGCCCACTGTGGAGCGTCTACCCCCCACTCCTCCTCCGGTCATTGCCTCTCTGGGAGGAGGAGTGGGGGTTTGTTGTGACGCTCCATAGTGGGCCTATAACTACTCGCGTGACAAAGGAGATGCGTCGCGACTCTCCCAGGATGCGCCGTGCACCTGGGAAAGCGTTCACTCAGCACTCGCGCATAACACGTGTATGGGTGCGAGAGAGAAAGAACGCGCGTCTGAGTAGCGAGGGGAGCCGTGTGCGGACGAAGTCGAAGGAAGCGATCGATAGAGTGACCGAGCGCTAGAAGAATGGGAGATCGGAGAAACGCAAGGAGAGAGAGAATACGTTTATATGAATCTATACGTTTCGCTTACGACCTGCTTCTTTCACCGCGCACCTTTTAAATCAGAATATATAACTCTTCTGGCACATTTGCTTGATACGATATAGGTAGAAGCTTGCTTTACTATGTTCTTAAACACTGTTTTCATTCCCTTTGCAAGTTTCCTTTTTCCTCTTCCAACCTTCTTTTTTTTCATTCCCTTCCCAAATTTCGATTTCTTTCATATGCGTCCGAAGTTTAAACTTCTTTTTAGTCTCCATTTTCCAACCCATTTCAAATTTCGACTTTAATTTTATAATGTTGGTAACTGCATACGCAGCAGTTTTTTCACCGACAATTTACTCTGTAGAAAGACTCTCCGCTTTCTCGATTTTTCGAGTAAAAGTTATTGTGCTTTTTATAAGCTTCATCAAGAGGATTATTTCCAGAATCTCCTCGCGCTAGTCGCTTAACTAATTCGGTACCTGGACAACAGTATTGATAACCCGGCAAGTGATGTTCAAATGGAAGTTTGTTAAGAATCTTGTTCATTGCCCCGTGACCGCTCTTCAAATGAACGATCTTCACTCGAGAAAGTTTCGTATAAGACTAAAACAAACGTATAAAAGCACGCTATTTATACTCTCGTGGTCAGTCATTTATGAGATTTTGACGAGATCACATGAATTTCAAGGACTAGATTGTCTAACTTCCGGTAGTGAATTTTGATACTATCGTGGAAAATAAAAATAAACCGAAACGAAACGGTGAGTTGTTTTCGTGCAGCATCCAAGTTGTTTTTCGCGGTTCATCAAATTGTGGAAAAACAAACTCTTTGCTAGCGTTCATAACACATCCGAATGGTCTGAGATTTGAAAACGTTAATCTTTACTCGAAACCTTTAAACCAATCGAAATATAAATATTTTAAAAAAGTCTTGGAACCTCTAGAGAGGGTTCGGTATTATCCTTTCAGCAAACATGCCGAAGTAATATTTGATGGATGGAGGTAGGATGACGTTGCTTGTGAGAAACAGAATAAGGTCAGTTAATAATACTCTGTATCCTACATCACTACATCCCAGTAAAATACCCATATCTGCCTTTTTATCCCATTTTTCAGATCTATTCTGTTCTGGCCTTCTAACAAAAACTGTACTACTTTCAAAAGCGAATATTCTACAGTTGGCTTCCTTCTGAAAAATATCTCATACGGAGTTTTCCGTTTTACCGTATTCGCCAACGTTCTGTTTCTTAAATACGTAGCCGCACATATAATTTCAGGCCAGTAACACTTGTGTACTTGCGTCTCTACTAGTAAACAATGCGCTTTATCCATAATTGTTCTATTGAAACATTCTGCCGTACCATTCAATTCGTGTACATATGCTGGACAATTATTTAAAATTATTCCCTTTTCTCTAGCAAGTGTATAAAATCAATTATTTAAATATTCTTTTCCGTTAAAAACTCCATCTAAAAACTTTTACGTTCTTTCCTGGTATATTTTCGCTTTCATTAATAAATTGAACTAAACAATTAAAGACTTCATCTTACGTTTTAATACAATAAACTTTAGCTATCCTGCTGTAATCGTCAATAAAAGAAACAAAATATTTCTCTCCATTTTGTGACGCGGGGTACTGCGGGGTACCCTCGCGTCGTCGCGAGCTGGCGCGAGCGGGCGCGAGCGCGGCTTAGGTTAGGCTAAGCCGGCGCGCGGGGGAGAGATTGCCAGGTGGGCAATCTCAGGAGATTCTCTCGAGCCGTCAGCGAGGACGGACGCGTGTGCGTGCGTGTGCGAACGGGGTACGAACAAGAGAGTCGAGAGGAAGCCGTCCACGTGAAGGAAGCACGAGGTAGCAGCCGAGAACGAGCGTAGGCTGATACGGTTGTAAGTACCGCCCGTAGACTGTGTTGCGAGTGCGGGCGTGTACGCGGCGAGGGGTCGAGGAGCGCCTCGACTCTAGAGCGGAAGTTTTCGTTCGTCGAACGCGGGAAACGTTTCCCCCGTTCTTTCTCTCTCTCTCTCCGTAGATCGCGATCGCGGACTCTCGTGCGACGAGAGTCGCGGCTCTCGTAGAAGAGCCGCCGCGTAATTCGACATCGGAACCTCGAGCGCGGGCTCGAGGCCGAATTCGTTGTACATTGCGTGGAACGGGTAAGCGACCTCCCGGATACCGCCACTCTATCGTAGAGCTGAGCGGCCGGCATCGGCGATAGTCCAGGAGGACGACAGCCACGCGAACGCGAGGAGCGCGTTCGCGCAACAGCACGCGAGTACAAGAAGTGAGAGTACAGGCGTACTCTCACGTTGTATACGGGCCGCGGCGAAGTGTATTCGCCGTCGGGTGCTCGCGCGCACCCCGAGGTAAGGACCTCACGGGGCACTCGTGCGTGCCCCATTGCACTCATCTCGCGGAGGCAGGTCTCCCCCGCGAGGTGAATCAGTCAAGGATAACCCCGTTACAACTGACGCCCATTAACGTGTGCACTGGAGGGAAGGACCGCGGCGCGACGAAACTTAGATTTTTTTTTTCGTGAATTCTTCCAGAAGCAGGAGAAGCTTTGTGAGTCAGCCACTAGGTGGCGACGCGCTTTTTCACAAGGAGTGAAAAAGCCGCGAATTTTGAATTCGATTTAAATTCTGGAGGTCGTGCGTGCGCGCAATTTAGGAGGAAAATTGAATTTTCTTTTAGAAAACGGAGAAGGAAAAATCGGGGGATTTTTCCACTAGTAGATTTAGGTGGAGAGAGAGAATCGCGTGTGGCGGCGAACGTTCCTTCAATTGGAAGGAGCGTCCGAAAAGGCGACTTCTCTTGTCTTTGCAAACGGATTTATTCGGAAAATAAATTTTTTGATTTTTTTTTTCGTGTTCGGAGCAATAATTCGAATAGACAGTTGCAGCCCTACCCTGCTCCTGTCAAAAAATTTTTTTTTTCGGTTTGAAATTTCTGGAGTAGATTTCGCAAAGCGAACAGTTGCAGCCGTGCCCTGCTCCTGTTCGGAGGCTTTGCGAGACTGGAACTCGCGAGGAGTTCCAGATTCGGATTAAATAAGCGAACGGTCGCAGCCGTGCCCTGCTTCCGTTCAAGTCGCTTTTAATCACTGAACACCCGGGGTGTTCAGACCCATTTAACAGCATACAGTCGCAGCCGTGACCTGCTTCTGTTTCGGGCAGCTGTTGAATGAATACTCGAAATTTCATTAAATCTTAGGCAAAGACAAGTAGAGAACTCACGCTTTCGGCAAGGGAACCTTTCGAGTTGGCTAGTTAGCTAACAATTGTAATTTACAAAAGTTGTAATTTACTAACACCCGAAACACGTTTGGGAGAAAATTCTAGATAGAATTTTTCCCGTTCAAATTGACCTCGAAAGACGAAAGTTTTCGAGGAAAATTCGTTTTCTCGCTGAATTTGGCAGCGAGAATTTCAGATAGAGTCGCGTAAAAATACGTAGATATTTTTGACGCAGTTCAAACGCGACTGTGCTACAAACTGTAGGCAGTCGTAGAGAAATTCTCTAAAACGTGTTTCACCGAGAGAATCTCCCACACTACACAGTAGGCGTAGTTGCGCCGCCAATCGAAAGGGCCGTCCCATAAATTTTTTTCCGCGTTTTTGGGACAGAGGGCAGACCTGTACACAATCAGGTGAAGATGGATCAGATGGAGTACAGAGCGGAACCCACGGAACGGGACGTTCAGCAACGGCTGCTGGCGATCCCAACTGTCGAACAAGACGACAGGAGGTCGTCTTCGTACGCAGACTCAGTAGTAGAGGATACTACAGAGGAACAGGTCGCAGACCTACAAACACTGCTGGAAAGGATTCAGCAGGCGGTCGAACAACACAACGTCAGATACAGAGATCTGACGTACACGGTGACGACCCAGGCGAAGACCATCGCGACCCTGACGAGCAGGGTAGACCAGCTGACTCGAGAGGTCGAGCAGCTGAGGTCTCCGATGTCAAACACGAGGTTCGACATTCGGCAAAACGACTGGCAACGGGAATGTACATACCCAATGCAGTCATTGCCAAGGGTTGAATCCCAGGATACGTTCACGAGGAACTATCCTACAATCGGCTACAATTTGGACGGCACGCCGGCCGTCCAGAACACACAAAGGAGATTTCCGCCACGTGAGATAAGGACGTGGGCGGATTTCACCAACGGGAGGACCAATAGAGATCAGATTGGTCCACCCAACAGCGAAATGAATCGCACAGGCAGAGGTCACGACGACCTCAGCCGCATTGTTAGCCGTTGGAACGTTAAGTTCACGGCTGAACAAGGAGAAGACGCGGAGTCTTTTCTGAAAACTCTTGAGGACAACGCAAGAGCAGCGAAGCTCAACGAGAGCGACATGCTGGCGTCGCTCTCATGCGTCCTCAAAGGAGTCGCTGGCATGTGGTATCGAAATCACAGCAGCGATTGGAAAACTTGGGCAGACTTTTGTCAAGCTACCCGGCGCAGATGGGGCTGCGCACACATCAGGCACGAACGCCTGCGGAACGACATGAGGCGCCGTTCCCAACAGAACGAGGAACCCTTCAGCCACGAAATGACGTGCACGGAGAGCATGTCATGTGAGGTATCCTCAAAAACGGAAAGCAAATCGCAGGTTGGAGAGACAGGTTCGTCTTTCCACGCGAAGATAGCGGCAGAGGCCGCACCGACATCAACAGATCAGGGAAAGCCCGAAGCTCCAGTATCTGATGTCGGATTTCGGGAAGTCCTGGATTTGATAGCGAAACAATTCAGTTCGCTAAATGAGGAAATCGCGAAGGCGCTTCGCAATAAAAAGAGGAAAAGGCAGAGAGGGGAAAGCAAGGGTGCTTCCTCCTCGGCGAGTAAAACTGGCCGCTCCGGAAAAGGCAACTCAAAAAAGAGTAGTTGCAGCGGGAAGGACGGTCAGAAAAACGGACAGGCGAAGGAACCCCTCCGTTGCTACGGATGCAAAAAGAAAGGGGTGATTCGTGCGAAATGTCCGAATTGCTCGCCGGAAAACGGACAGCGGGGGGAGTAGGGCTCTCAACTGCTCCCCCAGACGCAACCGAAGCTTGTCAGGAAGCTTCGGAGACAACCTCCCAGGGAGTCAGCGGTACGGCACAACCGGACGTCCCTATGGAGGAATACCTGGAAACCAGAGGGTGGTTACAGGTGGAAGTGGAGAGTTTCCACTTCCGCGCTCTGTACGACACAGGCGCATCGGTCACGACGACGAGACCGACCGGCCTGCAGTTGAGAACTGCATGCGGCCAAACATTTATGCCAAGCGAGCACGCAGGGGCTAAGCTTGCTGAAGGTAGCACAAGCTCGACTATGAGTTGTGTTCACCTTCCCTTTAAGATAGGTGGCATAAGTAGGAAGATCATGGCGCTGATCATCCCTACACAGGACGTAGATTGTTACTTGGGCACGAATTTCACGACTGAATTCGGCTCGAGACACAATCCGCGGTCTAATCAACTGACGTTGGTAGACGACAACGTCAGCGTCGACCTCCAGCTGACATCGGTCAGGGAGGTGGACACTGTTCCAGTCGGCGCAGTAGGCATAGGCCGTACGACCGAGGAACAGCCTGCACAAGTGGAGGCACTTGCGCAGCAGCTGGTTGGTGAGGAGCCGACCACATTTGGGTGCACCACGAGGGTGACCCATATAATTGATGTGGGAGATGCTCGCCCCATCAATAAGCGCTATTACCCGGAGTCGCCGGTAATAGAGGCTAAGATGCACGCGCAGGTCCGAAAGGTACTGGACGCTGGCGTCATCATACCATCCACGAGCCAATGGCCAAGCTCGGTCGCGATGGTAAACCAATCTGGTGGAGGATACCGGATATACACCGACACGAGGTCGAAAACGTTCGAGGAGCATCTCGAACACCTTCGCAAGATCTTAGGCCGTCTTCGAGAGGCGGGCCTAACGATCAATCGGCAGAAAAGCCACTTCGGCCAATGCGAAGTCAAGTACCTGGGTGCGGTGCTGAACCAAGAAAGGTTCCGTCCCGATCCAAAGAAAATAAGGCCGGTACTGGAGTACCTGGCGCCGAAGGTCGTGAAGCAGCTAACACAGTTCTTAGGCAAGGCATCGTGGCATAGGAGGTTCCTGAACAGCCTCGCCACGATGGCCAATCCGCTTACGCAACTTACGGAGAAGGAGCGTAAGTTTGAGCAGCGTCCTCACACCTGCCGAGAGGACCTACAGCGTGACAGAACGAGAGTGTCTCGCTGTAGTATGGGCGATAAGGTTTCGCCCATACATCAAAGGCTACACTGTCTGAGTAGTCTTGGACCACATCTGTTGGCGATGGCTGCGCACACTGAGTGGTCCAACAGGTCGATTAGCATGGTGGACCTTGGAGCTGCAAGGTCACCAGTGCTTTGTTGAGCACAGGAAAGGTGCGCTCAACAACGTCCCAGATGCCCTTTCTCGTATGGACGAGGAGGAGGGCGGGGAGACACCAGTGGCTGGTGTCTCATGGACAAAGGACTCAAAGATCCAAAGATGAAATGGGTCCGGGGTAGACGGTTCTACTCCAACGACGAGATGTTCCTGAAGAAGACGAGGACATCGAAACCAACGCCCGACCTCCGGGGGAAGGCGGGAGTCGTGTGGACGCGCCCACGACTCCATCAGCAGGCGCTGATGAAGAGAAGAGCGTTGCCAGCGGGCAAGCGTCTCAGACTGGAAGCGCCCAGTCTAGAGAAGGAAATGTGAAGCGACAACGCGGAAGACCGCGAAAGGCGTCGTATACGTCGGGGACCGGGTCGTCTACCGAGTTCTACAGACAGGATTGACTTAGGGAGCCATTCCTTACAATTCCTTTCTTCTTTCCATCCTTTCCCCAAACGGAGTAGTTGGAGTTAGAGGAACGAGTCGTAGGACTCTTCCCTGGAGAGCGCCGGGGACAAGGCGTTTTCCAAAGTGTTCGGCGTGCAACCGCCGCCGGAACAGCCAGAAGGGGGCACCCAGGAGGGGATCCCCGAAAAGGTTGAGGAGGTTGGGGCGAGGCCCAACCACCACCCAGCAAGCATGCTGGCAACCTGCTGAGCGACCAGGAGGTCGTTCACCACGACGTGATGAGCAGCGCGGCTGCCCACCGTCTAGCGAGTGGCCAGGAGGCCACCCGCAAAGAAGCGATCGGAGAGAATACCGATCGTTGTGTACGCTGGCCCCGAGGCTCGGAGCCGGGTACACAGGGCATCCCGGGGTCACTGGAGATCAACGGGAGTGCCTAAGGAGACAAAATGGTGTTTCGTCTCCGTTTCAAAGAGGAGTGCGTCGAGGAGTACGTACTCCACCACAAACGGTTTTTCATAGCCGTTGTGGGAAGAGCCCACACAAAAGGACAACGCGCGCGATGAGGCGCAAGTCCTGGCGCGTGCGTCTGCGATAGTGGCAGAAGCGCAAGCCCGACGGGTCGGCAGACTGGCCAAGAGACGTGCCGTGCCGAGTCCCGTCACCCATTGTACGTGAGAGCCAATGGCTTCGGGCTCTGCACGTACAAAATCTCGACGAGGTTCGTGGTTAGTTTTTTTCTCCTATCCTGCCCCCTTGTTTCCTACACTACCGAGGTTTGGCTCGCTGATAGTGGCAGAGGCCGTCAAGACGTAGCTTAACGGCGTCTGGGAGGAGGGTGTGACGCGGGGTACTGCGGGGTACCCTCGCGTCGTCGCGAGCTGGCGCGAGCGGGCGCGAGCGCGGCTTAGGTTAGGCTAAGCCGGCGCGCGGGGGAGAGATTCCCAGGTGGGCAATCTCAGGAGATTTTCTCGAGCCGTCAGCGAGGACGGACGCGTGTGCGTGCGTGTGCGAACGGGGTACGAACAAGAGAGTCGAGAGGAAGCCGTCCACGTGAAGGAAGCACGAGGTAGCAGCCGAGAATGAGCGTAGGTTGATACGGTTGTAAGTACCGCCCGTAGACTGTGTTGCGAGTGCGGGCGTGTACGCGGCGAGGGATCGAGGAGCGCCTCGACTCTAGAGCGGAAGTTTTCGTTCGTCGAACGCGGGAAACGTTTCCCCCGTTCTTTCTCTCTCTCTCTCCGTAGATCGCGATCGCGGACTCTCGTGCGACGAGAGTCGCGGCTCTCGTAGAAGAGCCGCCGCGTAATTCGACATCGGAACCTCGAGCGCGGGCTCGAGGCCGAATTCGTTGTACATTGCGTGGAACGGGTAAGCGACCTCCCGGATACCGCCACTCTATCGTAGAGCTGAGCGGCCGGCATCGGCGATAGTCCAGGAGGACGACAGCCACGCGAACGCGAGGAGCGCGTTCGCGCAACAGCACGCGAGTACAAGAAGTGAGAGTACAGGCGTACTCTCACGTTGTATACGGGCCGCGGCGAAGTGTATTCGCCGTCGGGTGCTCGCGCGCACCCCGAGGTAAGGACCTCACGGGGCACTCGTGCGTGCCCCATTGCACTCATCTCGCGGAGGCAGGTCTCCCCCGCGAGGTGAATCAGTCAAGGATAACCCCGTTACAATTTAAACCGGTAGTTTTAAAACTACCACATACATCCGTATGTATGATCTCCAAAAAATCATTAGCTCTCTTTCTATTATTATTTTTAAAAGGAAGGTTGTACATCTTGTTTTCTATACAAGTTTGGCATTTCATGTGTACTTTTCCAAGTTCACATGGAATACCTTCAACTAGTTGCTGTGAACTGATTATGACAGCTAAAATTTAAACGTCCTATGCCATTTATCTTTCAAAGTCATGTTATTATTATTTTCTGCTTTGTATACATGACTCTCATTCTTGCTTAAACTACTTTTTAATTTGTATGCGTTATTCTCTTTGAATACTATATCTATTAACTTATTATTTTCATCATCAATTTTCGTTTGATTTCCTTTCGATACAATAGTATTTTTCTGTGTTAATTTTCCATAACTGATTAAATTTGCATTCATCTCTTTTGCATAATAAACGTTACTCGTTATAACTTTATTCTTATTTTTAAATGCACAAAATTCACTCGCTACTTTTCCTATTTTTATTGCTTTTACAGACCTACTGTCTCCTAAATAAATATTTACAGGATTCTTCAATTCTATACAACTATCAAAATAATTCTCATTATTTCGGTACCTGACACGAAGAATCACATCGTTCAAAACGATTGACGAAAACTCACATCACTCAAAGTGGCTGAGGAAGAATCACACCGTTCGCGAAGCTGTGACAAAGAATCACACCACTCGCGGGAGCTTTATCGAAAAATAGCACGGTTCGAGCAGCGATGACGAAGAATAACACCGTTTGCTGAGATCTGATGAAGAGTCACACCGCTCGCATAAGAATAATTATTAAAAATAATTTAACACTTTAAACCCTAAATAGTAAAATCAGGATCGCCAAAGAGCAAATTTAGCGATTTACTCTTTACGATTAGAGTATTTTAATTTTTTGCTTTTAAAGTGGTATATTTAACTTCTACGCTTTAAATGTTGTAAGTTGAGAATAGTACAATACGATACCAATGCGGAAGGTGATTATTAATTATATTTTAACAACAATAGTAGATGAGAAAAAAAAATATAGAATTTTAGTTTAAAATATTTAATTTTACAGTAAAACATATAGAGCATTCAAGAATTGTACAGTTAATATTACTTATTTAACGATATAAACGTTTCTTCGTCACAGCTGCGCGAACGATGTTGTTTTTCGACAAAGCTTTCGCGAGTGGTGTAATTCTTCGTCACAGCTTCGCGAACGGTGTGCTTCTTTGTCACAGCTTCGCGAACGGTATGCTTCTTCGTCACACTATGAGAACTGTGTGGCTTTACGTCAGCTGCTGCGTTCGGTGTGACTCTTCGTAAAAGTCCGGCGAACGGTGTGGTTCTTCGTATCGGCTACCGATTTATTATGTGGTCAGTACATCCACTATCAAACAACGATTCAATCACACTCATACCTAACCTGCTTGTATTAACTTTCGTTTCGCATGCTGTTGCTATTGAGGCGCTTGATCCTTGTCCGCTCTGCTCGCTCGTTTCTGCAGCTTCGTGTTGACTATAGTTTCCTCGGCCTCTATTTTGGATTGCCTCTGCTTCATCGTCCTCAGCCTCTGCCTCGTGTCGAGACTCTCCATGAACCGCCGTTGCTGCTTGATTGACCTTCTTGATATTCTCGTGCGAAGTGTCCCGTCTTGCCACATTTATAACAATTTCCTTTCATTGTTATAAATACATTTGTTCTCTTATCTGCATTTTCTTCTACGTTTTCCATTTCTGCTATCTGTGTCTTATTTTTTACATAAGCTGTAGTTTGATCAGCTTCTTTCAATGTATCTATCAAATCTCCAATAAAACTATAGTTGCTCAGCAAAGTGTTAAGCGTATAATTTAGCTTCTTTTTTCTGTACTTTTGCACCAACACTTTTCAACTCATTTACATCCTTTTCAAATTCACTAAAAAATGTAGCTGTGTCACCAAATTTTTCGATTCTCAATTTTTCTAATTTATTTCGACAAACAATCTGTAATGCCGTTGACTCGTTTAAAAATATCTCATCCAACTTCTTGATTATTTTTAATGTTGTGTCTTCTTCACAAATAATACATCTTTTTCTTTCCACTCTTCTTCTTTGTCTGTACTTGTCATTTCTCTATTAATTACTTCTTCACATTTTTTAAATTTTAAAAATATTCCAATTCGTATCTTCCACATTTTATAGTCCTCATCATCAAACACTGACAGTGGTGCGCCTGCTCGTGGAGGAGTCGGGAGTTGAGGCGCTCAGAGAGCTGGGTTTCCGACCATTCTGTGGTGCGGGCAGGGCACACACTGTGCTCCACAGGAGTAAAGCAGCGGGAGCAGAGGAGGAGGGAAAGGTGGGGGAGCCCGCCCAGAAGCCGGCGGACGGAGGAGCCGGCACTAGTCAAAAAAAAAAGGGGGGGGTGAAGGAATCATGACTCTGGCAATCAGTGCAGGAGCCACAATTCCTTTCGTGCAAATCAATTTCCACCACTGTAAAAGCGCTTCGGCTGTGCTAGCCAAGGGCATGGTAGGGTAGCAGGATTGTGGGGTTGTGGACGGCTCTTCCAGGCGGAGGGGGAAGGGCGGATCCGCACCTACATTCTCTTAAAAAGCGTTCAGGAGAAGCCTCTGGCCCCTTCACTGTCATAACGATCTCACTACAGTGATAGTGAAGAGAAGGACCGAGGGAGGAACCGAGGAGGAGGTTATCTTAACCTCGGCGTACTTCCCCAGCGACTCAATGGACTCGCCACCCCCAGGGATGGTGAGAGCGTTGATTGAGGACATTCACAACAGAGGTAGAGAGGTCATAGAGGTCAACAGAGGCAGAGTGCCGACTTTCAGAAATAGCAAGAGGGAGGAGGTCGTAGACATCACTCTAGAAATGAGGGGCGTCTTCCCAAAGGTTCGGGGATGGAGAGTATCGGATGAGGTCTCCATGTCCGATCACGAGCATATCCGCTTCGAGCTGGGCAATCTGACCAGGGATGAACAGACGAGAAGAAATCCCAGAAAGACAAACTGGGATTTGTACTGCAGTCGTCTAAAGGAGAGACTCCCGGACAAAGCAGGTAGGTTAGGGAATATAGAGGAGATTGAAAGGTATTATGGCAGAATACAATCAGCCATTATAGGAGCCTTCGAGGATAGCTGCAGACCAATGAAGCGCAGACAGGGCAAAATGACACCCTGGTGGAATCCTAGATTGAGAGCCCTCTGCAAGGAAGTCGGCAAGCTTTTCAACAGGTGGAAAAAGAGAAGAGGCTCTAGGGAGCTATTGGCTTACAGTAATAGCAGGCGAGAGTACAAAAAGGCTCTTGACGGTATTTTCCCGGCCTTATTTCAAAAAGGCGTGGACCCACTCAACCTCTGGGTAAGTCGGTGGACTCGGCGCTTAATGAGGCTACCACTATAATTAAAAAGGGGATGAGAAATAAAGTTATGGTATTAGTTGCTTTCCTGGACGTGGAAGGAGCCTTCAATTTCACGACAGGTAGCAGCATATGCCGAGGTGAAGAGAGGCATGGCATTCCCCAGTCTCTAATCAGATGGCTGCATAACTCACTAGTTGGGAGAGTAGTCCAGGCACAGTGGTGATCTGAGACGAGGGGGGGCCGGATATGGAGGGGTTGTCCGCAAGGAGGAGTCCTCTCGCCCACCGAGTGGTCCCTCGTCGTGAACGAACTACTAGTAAGGCTAAATGAAGCAGGTATTTACGCTCAGGCGTATGCGGATGACGTTTTCATCCTGATTACAGGGCAGGACGAGAACACATTAGCAGGCTTAATGAATTTTGCATTAGGTATAGTGGAGGTTCGGTGTAAGGAGGTTGAACTGTCCGTTAATCCCGAAAAGACAGTACTAGTCAATTTCGCCACAAAATACAAGGTCAAAAAAATGGGTCCCATTAGGCTATTCGGGAAAACACTCACGTTATCCCACGTTAGGATGATCTTATGGTTCTACACGGCGGTCCCCAGACCAAGGCTCTTGCATAAGGCCGTTGCTTGGTGACCTCTTTGCAAACTAAAACATGAAACTTGCTTTTAGACAAAATGCAAGGGATGGTGACAATGGGCATAACGGGAGCTAGAAGGTCCACATTACTAAAGGCTTTAAAGTTAATGGTCTCCCACCATTCGAAACTATGGTTAGGGCATCGGCACTTAACCCATTAACGACCAAAACCGTCAATTTTACATCATGATTTCGATGCGAAATTTCATGCATGTAATCGAGTCATAAATGGGTCTCATAAATGATTTCTTATGTATTTTTGTCTGCAGAATCCGAATATGTTGTCAAAATTGAAAAATTTTGCCTTTAAAAAAAAAATATGGCCGTTTTTTTGCAAAAAAATTGTAAAAAATCTGTCATTCTAAAAGTTTACGATTTTTTTTCAGACATAAAACGCGACGACATATGAAGTTGCGTTCAACCATTGGTGCACAAAATTGCTGAAGTTTAATGGGCAATTTTTATAAGTACGATTTCTTTTTCAAAATGGCAGCTACAGGGCCAAAACCACATAAACGTCACCATAAATCTTTACCATTTTTTTTCTCGAAAACTATTGACTTTAGTCTCAAAGGGATTATTGGTCGACTGATCCTTTTTTATCTTGCGATATAATTTCTTCGGCAATGTCACTTTCACTTTGACCTTGGACTTGACCTTGAAGGTTATTTCAAGGTCAACTGTTTTTTTTTAAATAGGAACCCCCATTTTTAAGACTGGCAATCGATAGAGTGGGAAATTTCATTTCGAAAATAGTATTTGACGTGATCTTTAGAAGGTCAAATCAAGGTCAATTTTGGATAAACAGTCAAAATATTGTCGTATTCAAACTTTAGAGGATTTATGAAAGACTAAATGTTTGAAAAAGTTGTGAAACCAACAACATTGACCACCTTGACTTTGAGATCAGCTTTGCACATTATTTGGAGGTTCAAGCACTTTTTAAATTAATAACCTGCATGGATGTTGGACAATCACACACAATATCCACACAAGTTGAATGTTTGGGCTGGCATCTTAAACAATACTCTTGTAGGCCCCTTTTTTATCGAGGGTAATCTTACTGCCGCTTCATACGAACAGCTACTTAGGAATCAAATTATACCACGAATTAGAGAGATAGCAGTTGATGATTACGATAAAACGTGGTTTCAGCAGGATGGAGCAGCCCCTCATTTTGGTAGAGATGTTCGAGCATATTTGGATGCTCAGTTTCCTCATAGATGGATTGGAAGAAGGGGTGAAATCGAGTGGCCTGCTAAATCTCCGGATCTGACACCACTCGATTACTTTCTCTGGGGTTACCTTAAGAGTAAAGTTTATGCCACTAAACCGGACAATTTAGATGAACTGCGCAATCGAATTATGCAAGAGGCTGCTAGAATCGATAGAGGGATGATTCGTGATGCTGTAACTCATTTTTACAATTGCCTAGCTTTTTGTCAAGAAGTTGAAGGTTTTCAGTTTGAGCACCGCCGTTAAACTTTGAATCATTAAGTAAAACGCAAAAGACTTTAGCACACCAATCGCGAGAGGCAAGGGGACTCACGTTAATCAAGCACCCCAAAGGAAACAGAAGTTACTACGTCCACGTCATTGTTTCTGGGTAACGCTAAAAGTAAGTGAACTTGAACTTTCAAATAATGTGCAAAGCTGATCTCAAAGTCAAGGTGGTCGATGTTGTTGGTTTCAAAACTTTTTCAAACATTTAGTCTTTCATAAATCCTCTAAAGTTTGAATACGACAATATTTTGACAGTTTATCCAAAATTGACCTTGATTTGACCTTCTAAAGATCACGTCAAATACTATTTTCGAAATGAAATTTCCCACTCTATCGATTGCCAGTGTAAAAAATGAAGATTTCCATTAAAAACAATAGATGTCCTTGAAATAACCTTGAAGATCACGTCCAAGGTCAAGTATAAGGTCACCATTGAGTTCCTCGTTGAAAGTTACACGAGGAATAGCTTTACCGCTTGCAAAAATATTCAGAGGTATCTAAGAACCTTGCTGGAGTGTAAATAACCTTGGAGTAACCCTCAAGTTCAAACACTAGCTCTGACTTAATTACGTATCTGAATGTAAAATTTCCCGCTCTATCGATTACCAGTCTTAAAAATGGGGGTTCCTATTTAAAAAAAAACAGTTGACCTTGAAATAACCTTCAAGGTCAAGTCCAAGGTCAAAGTGAATGTCACCATTAGATTCCTCGTTGAAAGTTACTTAAGAAATGACCTTGACCTTTATCAGAATTACTTTACCTCTGAAAATATTCAGCCGTCCCGGGACTTAATTGACACCCTGTATTTTTACTACGTCCACGTCGTTATCTCTGGGTAGTGCTAAAAGTGAATGATTAAAATCTGTTTTTTCTCGAAATCCATGAATTTTTATAAAAATTTATAGAGACTAAAAATGTTATTAAAATTACATTAAATTTTACAATTACAATTACGTTAAATTAAAATCAAAGAATACTAGAAAATTTTTTTAGAATTTTTGGAAAAAAATATTTTTTTTCAAAAATCGGAAAAATCGAAATTTAAAAAATTGTTCTCAAATCACTTTGGAAAAAATTTCTAGTATTCTTTTATCAATTCTAAGGCATTTTAACTTTTTGAAAATTTTTACTAAAGTCAAAATCGTAAACTTTTAGAATGACAGATTTTTTACAATTTTTTTGCAAAAAAAACGGCCATATTTTTTTTTAAAGGCAAAATTTTTCAATTTTAACCACATATTCGGATTCTGCAGACAAAAATACATAAGAAATCATTTATGGGATCCATTTATGACTCGATTACATGCATGAAATTTCGCATCGAAATCATGATGTAAGATTGACGGTTTTGGTCGTTAATGGGTTAAGGCAAAGATCAGGGTTACTAAGGACTGGCTTTTACACGAGGATGCGGAGATCGTCAAATCAATTGGCATGAATCAAAAGCGGAGTGTAAAGTTAGATAAGGTCACCCGCAACTACAGATTTGAAAAGAACTTTGAGGTTGCGGACACACATCAGGTGATAGAGGGGAACTGTATATATAAATGGTTCACGGACGGTTCGAAGAGCGAACTGGGAGTAGGTGCGGCAGCGTGGCTAGAGGGGAGCTCCCTCACTAGAGCCCCACGCCACGGACTTCCAAGCGGAAGTTATAGCCATAAAAAGCTGCGTGGTAGCCATACTTGAGGAGGACAAATCGGAATATTGCCATACACTCTGACAGCAGGGATGCCATTGCGGCCCTTAGTAAGTTGACAGTTACCTCATATGAGGTGCTTGCGTGCAGGACATCACTCGACGACTTAGTGAGAAGATGTGATGTTAAGTTAAAATGGGTTGCTCATCATGCAGGCATGCGAGAAAACGAGAAGGCCGATAGGCTGGCTAAAAGAGGTGCGGCGGGGATCAGAGCAGATGTCGTCGAGACGGCTATACCAAGCTGTGAGATTGTCAGCAGAATTCAAGCTTGGATTAGAAAGGAGCAGATAATAAAATGGAAAAGGTACGGGGATTGCAGACATACAAAAGCGTTTAAAGCGGAGTCTTTCCCTACAAGGTGGGTGAGGGAGATGATCAGTCTCCCCAAAAAGGATATTTGAAAGGTACAGGTGTGGTTGTCGGGACAATGTAGCCTGTCACACTTCAGGAAGAGAATAGGGTTAGGTACTTGTCCTGATTTTATTACGCGAGGCACCTCCCCGAAGGGTTATCCCCGCGGTCCCCCATGGGACATGGGGCTGGGATACGCCCAGCCAGCGCGTTGCAGCTGTGTCACCACTAGCCCTTCCCACTGCAAAGGAGTCGACGGTTGTCCGCCTTCTCGATTGCAACGGGAGGGGCCATAGCTCCACCGCCGCGACTCCCGATTCCCCCCTGGGTTGGTAAGGCCCAAGGAGACCCTCGGTTGGGGCCGGGACCCTTCCAATCCCTAACGGCTAAGCAGGCCGCTACCCGAGTTGAGGCCGCAACTACACGTTGAGGGCGGGGAGGATTTCCAGAGTCTGCTGGTGCGAACACCCCGAGACTCTTTCAATCCTCTCCAACCTCTAGCCCTAAGCAATGCGGGCTTTCAACCACTGCCCCCACGAGTCCAACCCAGTTGACCGGGCCCGGGACGGACAAGTCCCTCCCGGGGGGCAACCCGGTCGCCCGTGGTACCGTTTATACTCTGGTAGGAGTCCCGTTGGAGGCCCTACAACCTCCGGCACCGGCCGTCAGCTCGGGTACGTGGGAACGCCAACCCCAAAATCCCATAGGGACCCCCTGCGTTTCCCCGTCACCCTTCCCACCCCTCTAACCATTTCCCCATCCCCTAAACCCACTCCCTTCGCTGTCTTGCCATTCACTCATTCAACATACTCTCTTTCATTCTAAACGCACTCTCCACTAACAGACACAATCTCTCCAAACACACTGTTCATTCATTCCCTCACCACACAACACAACATCAATTCACAGTCATACATATCACATTCACAGAACACAACACAGGACACATTCACACACACCACACACTCTTGCTCACATTCACAGGCCGGGGTCCATGAGAGGTGGTCTCCTCGAGACGAGGATTCCTTTCAAGGACCACGGCCAATCATTAGTGGTACGATTCGCAAGGTTGGCTCAAATTTATTGAGCCGGCCGAGAAATTGACATTCTTCGTCCATTCAAACAACACTCTACCATTCTCGCTCTATATTCTCAGTTCCACATGCACACATCAATTTCATATTTCCACTTACAACGCATTCACACTCACACACTGCACTCACTCACATTCATCCCATCTCATTCATCCTGACACTCAGCCATTGTTGAACCGGCTCCTCAATAGCTGTAGCCTCCATTCATACTCTGGACACATTGGCGACGTCGCCGAGTGCCCGGAGGGGCGTTTCTTCATACGACAATTAATGCAATCCTCCGGGGCCCGGCAGGCTGCCGCCACGTGCCCAGGTTTCCCACATCTAAAACATAATCGCTCATACTCACATTCACTCAACTTATGATTATAACTCAAAACACTGCCGAACCCTCTAATACACATTCACTCTAAAACTATTCCATCCAATATAAGCACGTCCATCATTCATCAGTCTCTCTCGACACACAACAGGCACTTCAACAATTACATTATCCACATCCATTCTAGTTCTTTTCACTCTTCTCACCACTTTCGCTCTCTCCATGTACACCTTCGAGCCAATCACTTCATTCAGACCTTTCTCATACATACCGTGGAGGAGGTCGTCATTACTTATCCGACACGGGACGTCGAAGATTATAACCCTTGGGTCAAGTACCCGGGGCTCCTCGACTCTCAGTCCCGTGTCGGAGACGCCCACGAATTGAGCGAGAACTTTTCGCTCCCGCTCACTCGCCGCCTCAATGACGACTCCCCCACCTTTCAGCGGTTTCACCATGTTCACACGCACATTCGTATCGTCATTCACACTCGCCTTCATTCTCTTCGTTATTTCGGCACACGTCAAATTTTCATTTTTTCCTTTCACAATCAGGGCGTAACTTCGCGCCGGCCGCTGCACACTAGCACCACCATTTGCAGGTGCGCTAGGCGGAGCAGCCAGACGCGAAGCCACCCTCTCCTGCTCTCTATTCATCATATTCATACCCTTCACCATGTCATTCATCTTATCATTAAATACATTCACACATTCAGTCATTCCCTTAAGTCCAGTCACCAATTCGTTCATTCCCTCATTCATATCATCATTAGCTTTCTCATACACTTGCAATTGCCCTTTCAACCGTTCATTCTTACGCAATAATTCTATAATTATTTCCACATACATTCCAGATTGATCGAGGACGCACGAGGCCTCTATCTTCGTGACCTTGTTAGCCTCACAAAGCAGAAGCCTGCGCATACCCCGATCAATCTCCTTCATCCTGTCATTCATACTCACACTATCCTCAGTCGCTCGATCACTCACTCCTTCATTCACCAGTACAATGTCATCACTCTCTTTCTTAATCATTCTCATTTTCTTTCTTACATCTTCACATACCACATACAACTCTTTACTTCCACCCTTTACCCTATCCACTCCCACACGCTCAGCCATCCCGAATCCTGAACATTCTCACGCTTTTCATTCACATCACTTTCATCTACAGCATTCTTCCTTTTTACATTCACACCCTTCTTTCCCATATTCACACTATCCTTCTTTCCCACATTCACACTACTCTTCTTTTCCATAGTCTCCTTAGTGCTCACATTCTCCTGGGATTCGAGCATTCCCTCCATTTCCGCACGTTCGGTTTCTCTTCTGGTGAGAATTCTCATGGCCTCCTCATTCAGGCGTTTCTCTCGCTCCAAAATCCTATCTGCTTTACATTGCTGCCGATAGGCACCGCGTTGGAGCCTGAATGCTTCACCCTCCTCAGCATCCTCTCCGAGCACCGAGAGACCCGCTTGACGGTCAGGGGACCGTGAGCGGGACCGGTACTCCTCCTCAGATTCTCTATCACCAACAGCATTAGATTGTCCACCGCCTTTCTTCTTCTTACTACTATTTTTTTTGGAGCTCTTCATATTAGGGTGCTCCCCATTTCCGCCGGCACTTGTACCACACCCGTACTGCCAACAACCCGCCATCTAGAAGATAACGGGAATGCCGACAGCACGGAAGTGAGCACCGACGAATCCGGGGATAATCATTCGGGACGATCTACAAGGTCCACCGGAGGAGTGCGCCCTTCCCCCGGTAAGGCAAATACAACAACTGGCCACCACAGCCAGCAGAGGGGGGCGTGCTAGCGATCCGGCTCCCACGGACCACGCATCCCATCGCCGCACGCCAAGCTTAGGATTGGGGGGGGTTTTTATAGAGGACCCCACCTCGCGGCCGGCTTCGTCCGGCTTCAATCTTCGAGCCGGATATCAAATGTGTGAGAAATTGCTGATGTAAAGGATTGGGTAGTTACAGCGGGCGGGGACATTAAATAAATACACGTCGTTTATGAGCACTTTGATTTATTGCGCCTCTAGTATAGGCGAGCATACCTTAACCTCTGTGTTTGTGTATGTGTGAGATGTGTAAATGAGCTGAATAATCTTGAAAGCTGAGCTGGAGCGATGTAACGATGAGCTGGAAGATGCTGAGCAGGTTGTAAGATACAATAGTTGAGCTGGATGTTGAAAGAAGCGGGGTTGAGCGGGTCGAAAAAGCCTTAAAGGTAGAGAGCACGTCCGTTTCCTTTCAGAGCTGGTTGTAGAGAGCGAGCTAAGATGGCGTCGAGAGACGCTATCTTGCCGCGAAGACTCGCTTGAGTGCGTGCGCAAGTTCTCAGCGCCATCTGGCCCTGCCGAGTATCTAGCGCGCGCAATTCAAATGGAGAAATCGCGAACAGGTGAGAATTCTCATAGCCTCCTCATTCAAGCGTTTCTCTCGCTCCAAAATCTTATCTGCTTTACATTGCTGCCGATAGGTACCGCGTTGGAGCCTGAATGCTTCACCCTCCTCAGCATCCTCACCGAGCACCGAGAGACCCGCTTGACGGTCAGGGGACCGTGAGCGGGACCGGTACTCCTCCTCAGATTCTCTATCACCAACAGCACTAGATTGTCCACCGCCTTTCTTCTTTTTACTACTATTTTTTTTGGAGCTCTTCATATTCGGGTGCTCCCCATTTCCGCCGGCACTTGTACCACACCCGTACTGCCAACAACCCGCCATCTAGAAGATAACGGGAATGCCGACAGCACGGAAGTGAGCACCGACGAATCCGGGGATAATCATTCGGGACGATCTACAAGGTCCACCGGAGGAGTGCGCCCTTCCCCCGGTAAGGCAAATACAACAACTGGCCACCACAGCCAGCAGAGGGGGGCGTGCTAGCGATCCGGCTCCCACGGACCACGCATCCCATCGCCGCACGCCAAGCTTAGGATTGGGGGGGGTTTTTATAGAGGACCCCACCTCGCGGCCGGCTTCGTCCGGCTTCAATCTTCGAGCCGGATATCAAATGTGTGAGAAATTGCTGATGTAAAGGATTGGGTAGTTACAGCGGGCGGGGACATTAAATAAATACACGTCGTTTATGAGCACTTTGATTTATTGCGCCTCTAGTATAGGCGAGCATACCTTAACCTCTGTGTTTGTGTATGTGTGAGATGTGTAAATGAGCTGAATAATCTTGAAAGCTGAGCTGGAGCGATGTAACGATGAGCTGGAAGATGCTGAGCAGGTTGTAAGATACAATAGTTGAGCTGGATGTTGAAAGAAGCGGGGTTGAGCGGGTCGAAAAAGCCTTAAAGGTAGAGAGCACGTCCGTTTCCTTTCAGAGCTGGTTGTAGAGAGCGAGCTAAGATGGCGTCGAGAGACGCTATCTTGCCGCGAAGACTCGCTTGAGTGCGTGCGCAAGTTCTCAGCGCCATCTGGCCCTGCCGAGTTTCTAGCGCGCGCAATTCAAATGGAGAAATCGCGAACATTCCGCCCGCATCATCAACGCCTTTGATGATTGAGTCCAAGAGCGATGTCGAGATGAATTGCAAAGGCTGGGTCGTAAATCCAGTCAGAGCAAGCGAAGATGATGAGCAGTGCAGCAGGGTCGTAAATCCTTCTGCAAGAGCAAGTGAAGAGATGAGAAGTGCAGCAGGGTCGTAAATCCTTCTGCTAGAGCTGTATGATGTTGAGCTTGAGCGTTGAGCATGTAAAGTCCAATTTGTTGAGCTGAGCACAGAACCAAATGGGGCGTAAATCCACGTGGTTGAACATTATCCGTAACTGGGTCGTAAATCCAGTTAGGCTTGAGCTGAGTCGTCTGAGTTCTCCTTTGGCAGTAGAACTGGCAGCAGAGCGAGTTTTGTAATTGGACGAGTGATCGTTGAGGTAGCGGTTCGGAGCGTCACTACCCTAGTAAGCCCATCCTGTCCTGGATGGAGCTGAGTAATGCGAACGAGAGGCCATTTTGCAGGTGGCAACCGTTCGTCGGTGAGAAGAGCCATAGAGCCGATCTTGAAGTGGTGAGCTGGATGATGCCACTTGGAGATGGCTTGCTGGCGGTGCAGGTAGTGAGTCGACCATTGATTCCAGAAAGTCTGGAGACGTTGCTGGATGAGCTGCCATCTTGAGAGCCGAGCAGAGTTGAGATCGATGAGAGAAGGTTCTGGGACACAATTTAGAGCTGAGCCGATGAGAAAGTGTCCTGGGGTGAGTGCTGTAACGTCCGAAGGATCATCACTGAGCGGTTCGAGCGGTCTGGAGTTGAGAACAGCCTCTATCTGAGTCAGAAGAGTTGGAAGTTCTTCAAACGTCAGAAGCGTCTCTCCAACAGTGCGTCGCAAGTGAAACTTGATAGATTTCACGAGCGCTTCCCACTTGCCACCCATGTGTGGAGCAGCAGGAGGGATGAATTTCCAATGAGTTCCTTGAGTAGCGAGAGCAGATGAAATGAGCTGATGATCTTGAGAAGCTTGATTGAAGAGTCTAGTGAGCTGAGTTGTGGCTCCTTGAAAGGTGGTGCCGCAGTCTGAATACATGACTTCAACCATTCCGCGTCGAGAAGTGAAGCGACGGAAGGCGGCCAAGAAGCAGTCTGCTGAGTAGTCAGTCACGACTTCCAGATGAGCTGCTGAGGTGTTGAGACATATGAAGACGCAAATCCAGCCTTTATCTGTCTTGCATCCTCGTCCTTTCCACGTCTTCATCGTGACTGGTCCCGCGTAGTCTACTCCGGTATGTAGGAAGGCTCGTGTGGGAGTGAGCCGTGAAATTGGGAGTTGCCCCATGAGCTGCTGAGCCTTTATGCCTCGTTGCCGGGCGCGCGAGACACATCTGAGAATATGAGTCTTGACTGACGCTCTCCCTCCTATAATCCAACACGTCTGCCGGAGTTTAGCAAGCGTCAATTGAGTACCTCCGTGAAGAGTTGAGCGATGAGCTGAGTCTATGAGGAGTGTGGTGAGCTGTGAGTGGCGAGGCAAAATTGCAGGGTGTTTCTCGTGGAAGCTGAGTGATGATAATTCTAGCCTTCCACCAACACGAATCACTCCCTCAGAATCGATGAAGGCAGTCAGACGAGTAAACGGATGACCAGATGAGAGCACTGCACCCTTGTCGAGCTGTCTAATTTCTTGAGAGAAGTAGGCTGCTTGAGTTGCGCGTATCCAGAAAAGCTGAGCCTGTTGGATGCGTTGAGCGTCGTAGAGCGGTGAAATTTTGAGCTGTCTCCGGAATGCATCTCTTGCTCTAAAAATGAGTGATGTTACAATTAATAATTTGTTTAATGAGGAGTACTTGAAAATGAGGTCCCAGTGATATGTGGGTTGTTGAGCTGTAGCAGCAAGAGTGATTCCAGGTCTAGCTTCAATAGCAGCCTCGTCTGAGTGATAAGATGGCTGATGAGGCCATTGAGCTGAGTCGAGTATGATCCATGGAGGACCGCTCCACCAGAGTGGGTGAGTTCTAGGTTGAGCTGTGGTGATGCCTCGAGAGCCGCAATCTGCTGGATTTTCTATGCCAGGTACATGTCGCCAGGTGGTGTTAGTTGTGCACAATTCTTGAATTTGGGCAACTCTGTTCCTGACAAAGTCCTTCCAACGACTTGCTGGTGAGTTGATCCACATGAGCGTGACTTGAGAGTCCGTCCACAGATGAGTGGCGTCGATCTTCACTTGAAGAGACGATTGAGCAGCCTTGATGAGCCTTGCAAGCAATAGAGCAGCTGTGAGTTCTAACCGAGGGATGGTTAGTCTCTTGAGTGGCGCGACTTTTGTTTTTGAGCAAATTAGTGACGTCCTTGAGCCTGTGGAGGGTGAGTGGACGACTAAGTAGACTACTGCTGCCATAGCGTCCTGAGAAGCATCCGAGAAGCCGTGGAGTTCGATAGTTGAAAAACTCCAAGTCCCAAACCAACGTGGAACTGAGATGCTGGCCAGCTTAATGAGATCCTCTCGAATGGTGAGCCATCTTGAGCATACTTGAGCTGGAAGTGGATCATCCCAGCCAAGTTTGAGTAGCCAAAGTTCCTGTAGAAGAATTTTTGCATTAATGATAACTGGTGAGACAAACCCCAATGGGTCGAAAATTTGAGCAACTTCTGACAAGATGAGCCGTTTGGTGAGCCGTCCAAAATGAGATGAGAACTTTGATGTGAAAGTAAATGTGTCTTCCTTGGGAAGCCATTTCAATCCGAGTAGAGAGGTTTCGCAATCGTCGAGAGTGAGTGGTGAACCATCAGTTGGTGAAGCAACCAACAGTTTCTCGTGAGTTGCATGCCATTTTAATAAAGGAAATCCGCCCGCATTGCAGAGCTGGGTTACTTGCTGGGCGATTTCCTTGAGCTGATCTGGATTATCTGCTCCCCCAAAGATATCATCAACATATCTTCCTTGCTTGAGCGAGGGAACAGCGAGCGGATACTTATAGCCTTCATCGTCGACGAGCTGCAACAAGGCTCGTTTAGCGAGAAAGGGAGCAGCCTTGGTCCCGTATGTGACCGTGGTGAGCTGAAAATCCACCTCTTGACGATCATGGTTTCTCCAGATGATCCTTTGAAGATCCCAGTCGTCTGGATGAACTTTGACTTGTCTGTACATCTTGACAATGTCAGTGGCAAACAAATGATGAAAATGGCGGATCCAGATGAGCACCTCAGTGATGTTGAGCAGCAGATTTGCACCAGTGTGCATGATGTCATTGAGCGACTTTCCAGAGGAGGTTGAGCATGAGCCATTGAACACAACTCTAAGCTTGGTGGATGCGCTGTTTGGTTTGAGCACACCATGATGTGGCAGATAGAACGGTGAGAAATCCGACGTTGACGTCGTGTCCACCTTCTTCATGTGTCCCAGAGCTGAATATTCTTCCATAAAAGCAGTGCAGAGCGTGTCCAATGTTTCATCTTGAGTGAGTTTTCTTGACATCCGAGCGAGGCATTTTGATGCCGTTGAGCGTGAGTGTCCAAGAGCTGCAGGATCCTCTTTGAGCGGAATTCGAACGATGTACCTGCCAGTTGCATCTCTGGAGTGCGTGGAGAGAAAATGTTGTTCACACTCTTCCTCTTCAGGACTCAGGCTGTGGTTTGAGTCACCGCTGAGCTCTTCCTGCATCCAGAATTTGTTGAGAAGTTCGTGGAGATCGTCATCTTGTTTGACGATGCCATGATGAGCCGAAACAGATTTGGCAAGTTAATTTTGAGAGGGTCCAATAATGAGCCATCAAAATATTGATGACTGAGCGACTGGAGCTCCTGGGTGAGCTTTGATAATGCTAGAGTTGACAACGATTCCGTAATAATCAGCTCCGATGATTATATCCACTGGTCGTGGCTGGAAATACTGTTCATCTGCAAGATCTAAATTTGTTAAATGCGGCCAATGATGGTGGGTGATCTTGGCGGATGGTGTCATTGAGGTGACCGCTCGCAGAATTTGAGCCTCAATGATGACAGCCTCTCTGGTGAATCTTGATTGTAGAGTGAGCTGAGCTGAGCCGAGTGTTTGAGCTGATTTACCCCCTCCAATTCCGTGTATCGTCAACGATGAAGCACGACGGGGGAGCTTGAGCTGGTGAACTAAACGTTTGGTTACAAACGTTAATTCTGAGCCGGAATCGATGAGCAGACGAACAGGATGGTTGAGCAGTTGAGTTTTTACATGAGCGATGGCTGTGCCTAATAATGTTGCTTCTGAGCCGTTGACATGCGATGAGCTGAGTGGTGGGTTGAGCGGAACAAATTGAGATGAGCAGTCTTGATTCTTGAGTGGTGAGCCGACGATTGCACCAACACTTCACTGTTGTTGAGCTGATGTTGAAGGTTGAGCCTCTTGTGAAGAGCTGGACTGCTGAGGAGGCACTGGAGCTGTTTGTAGAGCTGACGATGGTAGTTGAGTACGAGCGGGGGCGTGAAGCATGGTGTGATGTTTTTGATTGCACACCTTGCAAGTAGTGGTGCTCTTGCATGCACTGATGTTGTGCCTTCCCAGGCAATTGTAACACAGCCGCTTGTTACGTATTACCTCCTTGCGAGCTGGAACATTCATGGACCGGAAATGCGGACACATGACTATAAAATGCGGCTGCTGGCACTGATCACATAGGTGAGCTGTGTGACCTAAACTGTAAGCCACAGTCTTTGATTGAGCAGATGGCATAGCTGCGTTGGCTACGTTGGATGAGCGTCGTTGAGCTGGCTTGGATTTAGCAGTGTCCTCTTCCACCCTCTCGAGAGCTCGTGCTCGAGATTTGAGGAAATTCTCCACTTGATCGGAGGATGGAAGCTCGTTAGATGAGCCGAGAGAATGCTCCCAAGTCTCCTTCGTTGCTCGATCCATGTTTCTGACCGTCAAGTGAGTCAGAAGAATATCACCCAGCTGGTCGGTAATGTTGAGCGCTGCTAAACCCTTCTTGACTTGGCCAAGGGTGATCTCCAGGTCGTGAAGTCCTTGAGCTGATTTATTGGTGAGCGGCTTCATATCAAGCAGTTGATTAAGCAGGGACCCCACTGCGAGCCGTTTGTTCTCGTAGCGCTCAGTCAGCTGAGCCCAAGCTGGTTCTAATGAGCGGTCGTTGATGGGAAATCCGGAGATCACCTGAGCTGGCTCTCCCGACAAACAGCTGCTGAGGTAGTGGAGCTTTTCAACTGGCGCGAGATCGACTTTATCCATGATGAGGCTTTTAAACAAATCTCTGAAGTGGGGCCAATCCGCATATTCTCCTGAGAATGTTGGCAAGCTGATGTCGGGGAGCTTTGAGTGTCGCTGAGCTGAGCTGGGCATGAGTTCTGGCGGACCTGGAAGAGCTGACATGAATAAAGATATTCTTCTCAATATTCTGTGTGAGAGCTTGACTATTTGAGCAAAATAATTGAGTTTAAAATACGGCATGGACGCTGCCCCTGACGTCCACATTGTCTCGATGATTTCTTGCTCTTGAGTAGATTTTTCTAGCAGAGCGTTGGTTTGAGCCTTGCATTCGATGAGCAGACTGGCAGGAGGAGACTCGGTTGCCGTGAGTTGTTCGTAAATTTCCACCAGGACCGAGTGCCTCATGTCTTGAGCATTGCAGAGTCTCTGGAGTTCCCTTGGAGGCTGGAAGCGTGACACACGGGGTGGTACCTGGTCACTCTCCTCAGGAACGCTTGAGCGAGAAGATGAGCGGCTCCTATGCATTGGAGCTTCAGTGTTGGCTGCTGGGACGAGCAATTGCAGTGGTGGAAGCTGCGATGGACCAGGCCTTTCCATGTCGCCGACGGAGGAGGCTGGACTGATGGGCTTGAAGTCCTCTGCCTTCTTGTCGTCTGCCATCGCAAAAGTGAGCAGGAGTTAGCAGCTAATGAGCGGAAGAGGTGAGCGGTCTGTAGCTGCTTATTCTCTTGAGCAGTTGAACCTTAAAATGAGCCACGTGTCACTTATTTGCACACACACACGCACTCGCTGTACACTACCCATATCCGGCTCGAAGGACCAAATTTTTGAGAAATTGCTGATGTAAAGGATTGGGTAGTTACAGCGGGCGGGGACATTAAATAAATACACGTCGTTTATGAGCACTTTGATTTATTGAACCTCTAGTATAGGCGAGCATACCTTAACCTCTGTGTTTGTGTATGTGTGAGATGTGTAAATGAGCTGAATAATCTTGAAAGCTGAGCTGGAACGATGTAACGATGAGCTGGAAGATGCTGAGCATGTTGTAAGATACAATAGTTGAGCTGGATGTTGAAAGAAGCGGGGTTGAGCGGGTCGAAAAAGCCTTAAAGGTAGAGAGCACGTCCGTTTCCTTTCAGAGCTGGTTGTAGAGAGCGAGCTAAGATGGCGTCGAGAGACGCTATCTTGCCGCGAAGACTCGCTTGAGTGCGTGCGCAAGTTCTCAGCGCCATCTGGCCCTGCCGAGTATCTAGCGCGCGCAATTCAAATGGAGAAATCGCGAACAGGTGAGAATTCTCATAGCCTCCTCATTCAAGCGTTTCTCTCGCTCCAAAATCTTATCTGCTTTACATTGCTGCCGATAGGTACCGCGTTGGAGCCTGAATGCTTCACCCTCCTCAGCATCCTCACCGAGCACCGAGAGACCCGCTTGACGGTCAGGGGACCGTGAGCGGGACCGGTACTCCTCCTCAGATTCTCTATCACCAACAGCACTAGATTGTCCACCGCCTTTCTTCTTTTTACTACTATTTTTTTTGGAGCTCTTCATATTCGGGTGCTCCCCATTTCCGCCGGCACTTGTACCACACCCGTACTGCCAACAACCCGCCATCTAGAAGATAACGGGAATGCCGACAGCACGGAAGTGAGCACCGACGAATCCGGGGATAATCATTCGGGACGATCTACAAGGTCCACCGGAGGAGTGCGCCCTTCCCCCGGTAAGGCAAATACAACAACTGGCCACCACAGCCAGCAGAGGGGGGCGTGCTAGCGATCCGGCTCCCACGGACCACGCATCCCATCGCCGCACGCCAAGCTTAGGATTGGGGGGGTTTTTATAGAGGACCCCACCTCGCGGCCGGGCGGTTAAGCCAAGCCCCCGGTTCTCATGTACGCAACGTTCCACGGCTACGCCCTGCCGCGGTCGTTGAAGCGCATACTCGGATTACGGTATTAGGAGGACGGTGGCGTTCACCATCCCCCGGCTCGGGTCCCCGGGAATGCCAGTTCCCGTCGGAGAACCCGGAAAGCCATCCGCCGACCACCCGCGGGCCACAGAACAGTAACAGCTGCCCTGCGTCCGCCACCCGGTCAGCAGATGGCCTAGGGATCCCCGCCCTGGGGGGTAGGGTTAGGTACTGAGAACATCTGCAGAATCTGTGGTATGAGTGAAGAAACACCCTTGCACCTCTTGTGTCACTGCCCTAGACTGATGGGCAGAAGGCGTGGGGAGTATGAGGAGTGGCTTCTCGAACCGGAGGGGGTCTGCTCTATGGGGCTTAGCAGGATTCTCAGATTGGCTGACTATATAGGGAGGTTGATAGGGGATGAATAATGAGGAGAACGAGAGCAATGGGCCAATAGGCCTAGGTGCATCACCAACATGTCCCCGAGAGCGGCCGATGGTGCGTTTCCGCTCTGACATCGACTATCGACTAGAAAATTTTAGTAAAGAGAAAATGTGTTTATTAAGGTACTATTTACAGACAATATACAATGCGGGTAATCGCTAAGGCCGCCAAAACTCGAGAGAGCGAGAGCCACTCGCATTGTCGAATTTGACTCTCGCACGATGTTCACATATAGATATGTGGAGGGGATGGCTTATATGTGTGTTCCATCGCTTTAGTTTGTCTTGCGTACTGTCTAACCTATCTTATTATTACTTCTAAATCGTAATAAGATCAAATTGTACTCTTTATACAGTAATCTGAAAGCATTGGAGAACGATTCAATAGGACTCTCAAAAACAAAATGTGGGATCAGTTTACTTTATGAGGAAATAATAAGTGGATCAATATTCTGTTTAAATTTATTGTTGAATAAAACGATAGAAAGCATCGAAACATGCATGTATTTGAAAATGGCGACTTGTTTAAAAATTAACCCCAGATTCAGAAAGAGCATATCAAAATACATCGGAATACTATGTTCCGTTCGAAGGAGTGTTTCAATATTATTTTAAGGTCTAAACAAAAGGTAACATTTACGCCACTTCGGTAGGAAACGGGTTAATTTCATATTTACTTTGATGTTTTCGAGTATTCGTATGTGTCTGTTCTGTGGTCTTTTGGCCACAGAAACATTTTTCGTCACCTCTTTTAGCGACGGTAATTTAATATTGTCCCTCGTATGATTACGGAAACCTCGTCTAGCGGAGGATACTGCGGCGGTACAAAGATCGTCGGTCGCGTGGGCTGCCTTGTATAGACGGCCTCCAAGGGATTATTACAATCCCTTGGAGGCACGGCTTTCCTCTTCTTATTAACACCCGATGTTTGGATTACTTTTAAGGCCTGGGATTCGACCACAGTTCAATTTCTGCGCGGCCGACCGATAACTTTGCGTTTTGCGCAGCCAGTTATTACGATTGCAAAACTGCGCATCCGTTTTGCGCAACCAGTTAGAATCCCATACATATGCGCGGTACTTTATATTGGCAGACAAAATAATAGGCTGATTCTAGGCCGTTTTTTCAGGAATTGGAATGGGTGACCCAGAAAGGCAAGGCCGATTCTAGGCCATTATTCCAGGAATTGAAGGGGTGGCTCAGTAAGGCTAGGCTGATTGTGGCTGACACCAGTTTTTGGAAAAGTAAACCAGAATCGACATAGCTTATCTACTAACTTCACATATTTTGTGATGCTAGTATGAAAGCATTCAAAACGATCGCATGTTGGTGATTCTAATACGAAAGGAGATTCTAATATGAAAGGATCTAATACAAAATTATGCATTTTAAGAAAAATGCAAATAACGATATGACAATGTTTTGTTAGTTTAAAATGAAAATCTGCATTTATAGATTATACAGGGTGTTCGAAATGTTCCGGACCCCCTACTTATAACATAAAGTAAGCATTTTTGAAAAAAATGTTAAATACAAAAGTTGTTAAGTTTTGAAGGTTGAACTAAATGATGACCTTGGATTTGTTATTGGTTATCATTTTCAAGGTCATTTAAAGGTCATCTTCAGTTTTTTAAATAGGGACCCCTATTTTCTATTTCAGATTCTAAAAGAGCACAAAATTTTACATCTGGATATGTACCCACGTTATGGCTCAAAATGACCTACAGAGGTCATTTAGTGGTTAAATGATTATTTAGTAGCAGAAAGCCAAGAAATCCCGATTATTAAGAACTTTGAGCGTATCTGACCAATACTAAAGTAATTTGATTTTGCAAGACAAACTTTATGGTGGCGTTAAATTAACATTGCCCTTGATTTTCAAGGTCATTTGAAGGTTAACTTTAGTTTTCCAAATTAAGCCTCCTAGTTGTAATTCTCCATTTTGCACCAGCGCTAAATTCTGCATTAGGATTGTAGAAGGTGTAATTGACACTGGCGTAAAATAAGCCTTAGGCCAGACAACCACATAACTCGGGCGAGAAAATGATAAATAAAAAAATGTCTAATCAAAATAAGCCTTAGGCCCAACAACTACATACCTCGGGGGAGAAAATGATAAATAAAAAAATGTCTAATCAAAATAAGCCTTAGGCCCAACAACTACATACCTCGGGGGGGAAAATGATAAATAAAAAAATGTCTAATCAAAATAAGCCTTAGGCCCAACAACTACATACCTCGGGGGGGAAAATGATAAATAAAAAAATGTCTAATCAAAATAAGCCTTAGGCCCAACAACTACATACCTCGGGGGAGAAAATGATAAATAAAAAAATGTCTAATCAAAATGAGCCTTATTGCTCAGGCACGGGAGGTACAACTAATTAAGGTAACATCATGGGTGATCCAGCCAACTAAGGCAAGACCATCGGCGGCCCAGCCTACTAAGACAAGAACACTAGCGGCCCAGTCAGCTAAGGCAGGACTATCAGCGGCCCAGCTAACTAAATCAAGACAGAGGACTATTCGCCCAAACTGAATTTTTTTAAAATGTCGTTGACAGGAACTTTTTACAACAACTGTTCAAATTGTTGCCCATTAACAGTTTGGCAATGTGCTAACCGATTGTAAATGGCTGCAACAACATTTCGCAAGATTTGCTGAGGTATCAAGTCTATTTCATCAGTGATTCTTTGGCGTACTTCATCCAAGTCACGTGGTTTTATAACATAAACTTTATCCTTCAAGTATCCCCAAAGGAAGTAATCAAGAGGCGTTAGGTCTGGGGACCGAGGTGGCCATTCAATTGTACCTCTCCGCCCAATCCATCTATCATGAAATGTTGCATCTAAATATCGGCGAACATGAATACCGTAGTGTGCAGGAGCACCATCCTGTTGGAAGTAAATTTCGTCCAGATTTCCACCCGTTAAATTCCGTATAGCAGGTATAATTTGGTCTCGAAGCATGTTTTCATACATTGCAGCATTTAAATTACCTTTAATAAAGAAAGGGACAAGTACTCTTCCATTAAATATGCCAGCCCAAACATTTACTTTTTCAGGATGTTGCGTGTGGTCCGCTCTCATCCAATGTGGATTGATGTTACTCATCATCAACAAAGATATTCTTTCTCGTTCAGTAAGATGTGCCATTTTTCACTACGATTAAAAGTACAATTATTGAAAATTAATACAATTATCTGAATTTCGAAGTAAGAGAACTTCACTTAACTCTTGAAAACAGAAAAGTAAATAGGAGTAAACAATTGTTAATTAACAATTATAAATGAACTGATTCCTAAAAAGAATAGTGAGCAAAATCTTCTAAGGTACAAGTAACGATCCTGAAAATGCTATGAATCATGCGTAGAAACTCGTAACCCTTGCAAAAAATTATTGCAATAAAAACTGTTCATGTAAAACGGTTAGATTATTTTGCTTTTGAAATTAATAAGCCCCAAGTGTCCTATGTAGATCATTTCGAGCCATGAAGTGGATATTGTACATATCTCCAGACCTAAAATTTAATGCTCCTCCAGAATCCGGAATACAAAATGAGTCCCTTTTTAATAAGCTGAAGATAACTTTCAAATGACCTTAAAAATGAAGGCCAATTTTAAAGTGACCATAAAGTTCGTCCTAGAAAATCAAATTATGTACTTTAGTATTAAAGTACGAAATTTTTTTTTTCTTTTCGTCAAATACACCCAAAGTTCTTAATAATCGGGATTTCTTGGCTTTCTGCTACTAAATAATCATTTAACCACTAAATGACCACTGTAGGTCATTTTGAGCCATAACGTGGATACATATCCAGATGTAAAATTTTGTGCTCTTTCAGAATCTGAAATAAAAAATAGGGGTCCCTATTTAAAAAACTGAAGATGACCTTTAAATGACCTTGAAAATGATAACCAATAACAAATCCAAGGTCATCATTTAGTTCAACCTTCAAAACTTAACAACTTTTGTATTTAACATTTTTTTCAAAAATGCTTACTTTATGTTATAAGTGGGGGGTCCGGAACATTTCGAACACCCTGTATAGATTATATACAATTATTAGTAGAGGCTGCGCGGCCACCACGCAAGCGCGGCTACTACGCCACATGAGTATTTTTCTGTAGGGCTGGGGGATGCGCTTTTATTATAATATGTAATTTTCTAAAAAACAGTTAACAAGAAACTCGAACTTAAAAAATTAAATTTGTTTTTTTAAAAAACGACGTAGATCTTTTATTCTTTGTGAGACGCTGAGGAATGCGCACATATAATTTTTAGGATAGGAAATTGAAATAAAATAATGATAATAAAATAAAAGGAAGGTAATAAGTTTTATTATATTGAATAAATTTAGTATATGTTTTGCTTTTTTTTTAATTTGTGCTTATCATATTTATTCAAAAACCTACGTTTATCTCGAACACAGCTTGTTGGCTCCGGTCAGCATCATGCCCCGGATTCTCCTACAGGATTTGTGGCGCTTCAAGGTCGGCTGAGATGACCTACTCACCCCGAAACTGGAAGACAGATAGACCTGCTTCGCCACTCACAAGTAACCCTACCCAACGGTCACTCACCGATTCCGATGAAACTAAGTACATGCATTAAGCATCGAAAAATATTGAACACGTATTTTTTTTTATCGGCCGAATTCGATTTTAAAGGGGTGAAAAGCACTCTTAAAAATTGCCCTTAAAAACATTATTTATCAAATATCTCAAGCTGTAACTAACCGGAACTCTAATACTTTATGGAAAAAGTGTTTGGAAATTGATCTTGATAAAAATGTGAATAATTTCTTATAATATATTATAGATATTTGATAAATAATGTTTTTAAGGGCAATTTTGAAGGTGCGCTTCACTCCTTTAAAATCGGATTCGGCCGATAAAAAAAACACCTGTTCAATATTTTTCGATGCTTAATGCATGTATTTAGTTTCATCGGAATCGGTGAGTGAACTTTGGGTAGGGTTACTTGTCAGTTAGAAGCCATCTCAGGATTACATCTTCCCCGTTGGCTTCGCACGACCTCCACGTCCAAATTCATCCTTCACGGCTTTTCAGGCGCCAGCCAGACAACACACGGGGTGGTGGTTTATCTCCGGAGATCTGGCAATGCAACCAGTTTTGAACCACGACTCTTGATGGCGAAGACTCGCGTCACTTCCATCAAGACGGAAACAATCCCTCGCCTGGAGCTCTGTACAGCAACCCTCCTGGCGAAATTGCTACGGAAGGTGATAGAGATCTATGGCAGCCGAGTTGACCAGGTTTACTCCTGCTCCGATTCAACCATCGTGCTGAATTGGCTGAATAGTGAGGCTTTGCGATGGCCAGTGTTCAACGCCAGTCGTGTGGCCCAGATCCAGCGAGACCTACTAATAGCGACCTAAGGGCGCATGCCATCCGAGGACAACCTTGCCGATCTTGCTTCACGGGATCTGCCTCCTGACGCTTTACGACGAGAGGCGAAGTGGTGAATTGGGCCACTATGGCTCTCGCTCACAACAGACCACTGGCAAAATTAATGAAACTTTACAGTTCTGTATCATTTGCAGATACCACCGTACAAACATGATCGGGGACTTATTTGAAAGCTCGTTCCAAGACCCTCCAAACTGTTGTGATGACGTGGTGGCTGACGTCCGAGAACTTGAAGGTGGTTAATCGGTTTCAGGTGTGTAAGGTTTGTCTTGAGCATAAGTTCAGGTCATGGGCACGGATAAATATATCTATCGTCAATTTAATCCATTGGCAAATTGTGAAAATTGTTATGACTCCTGCACTAATGGTACCAAAAGCGATAAATTTAGTAAGGCTTCTTCATTTAGTAGTTTTAATAATGTTCCCTTTTTATTTGTTATTGGGTAATCGGTTATTTCTCATGCTATATTGTTGATTATGGCAGTACGTTCAACAGGAAACATGATTTTGTCGGATTCTGTCGGATTCTGTCTCGCATTTGGCTGAGATCTTAGTCAGTGTAAATCCCGCTTGTGGCTAAACCAACAGGCTTAATATATTTCCAGAACATTTTGGTCATTGGTTTTAAATATTGTGGTGGCATGACTTCGACTAATTTCAGTTATTCTTTATACCAGGCGCTATCAACCAGATAGTGAGCGGAAAGTTATGTATTACATGGCACTACTGTATCATGTTCTTTGAGGATATGAGTACGGGGAGTTAAATATAAAGTTTGATTTTGCCGAGAAACCTGCAACTCTGAGTAGCATTCCTCGCTATGCTTAACCTTAACCTCAACTGGCACACGTTTTACAATATGTACCACCTCGCCAGCAACTACAGCCATGTACTCAGGTCCTTTCATTAGGTTAAACGTGAATTCATCGGGAGATTGAGAAGCTATTGATAATGTATTTTTAAGGGTTCGCCTTTCTAAGTCACATTTTTGATTAATTACATCACGATATAATTCGTTGATTTGAGTAGATTCTCCTACATTAACTAAAGACAATGTCGTAATATTTAGTATATATATAGAAATTTTTTCCCGCAAACCGCTTATTAAAATTTGATTCCGTTCCAAAGTTAGAGCAAAAAGAGTGAACAAATCCTAAGGAGTTTTTTGATAAAATTTGATTTTCTGGCTTTTAAGATTTTTTCAATGTAAGACTCATCTGCTACAGGATTCCAAGGGCAATTTTCAACGGATCAGGCTCAAATTTTACATAGACCTTCTACCATAAAGTACAATCCACTTAAGCGGAGCAGATTTTTAAAAAGGTATGTTTAACTAATTATTTAAAGGTATTATTAATAAAAATAGTTAATAAATTATAACTTATTACTCATAAAAGCCTTGATTTTTTACAGATTGTTACAAACTGCTAAATTTGCTCCGCTTAGGTGGATTGTATTTTATTGAAGATCAGTTTTCACTTAAAATAAGTGCCAAACTTAAAAAATTAGAATTTGTATCCTGCGGCAAGTGGATTAAGGCTACCAAATTTTAGATATCCAGTACTAAGGAAGTAATGGATATATATCAGTTTTTTTGGATAAAAATTGTTGGTAAATATAGTATCTTTCTATATAAAATATATTGAAATCTATTGAAATCAAAATTAAAATTATTTATGTTTATCTTTTACAGGAAATAACACAGGCCTACCCCCTTAAGGATAATGGTAAGCGCTTCGTTAAAACGGTTATCCGGCTGACTAGTAGCCATGTCGAATTTTGAAAAAAAATTTCCGAATCGTGATTGCTTTTTTAAAAATATCCCGGAGGTGTCCCCCAATTGTTACGTCGAGCCTCGTAAGCTAGTGTGTGTGTGGCGCGAGAATTAATGAACAATTCCGCGTTCCTCGTTTATAGTCAACGCGTTAGTGATAAACTAGGGATTGAGAAATAAAAGCATCACGAACATGCACAGACAAATAAATTCATCTATAATAAATAAATAATTACCTTTACGGAGTTTATGGACGTCTCGTTGAGCAGTTGGTACGGACGCTGGCGCTGCTGGTAGGCTCGGTACGGCAGCGACGGAGTCCTTTTCGGCGGAAAATTAGTTAATTGGAAGTTGACTCGAAGCCTGCGCTAACGGCTTTTACATATAGTGTTTGTTACCGACATTGAATAATACGATATACAAATTTATCTATAGACAATAAGGCCTATGGTATATGAGAAAGAAAGAGTTTATCGAGAGAGGGTAGGCTGGAACACAGCAGGTCTTGTGGGTGTGTGAGTGCAAGCGGGTGATGGGCGTAGAAGAGCCTTTAGGTTTACGCCCCGCTGCTGGACGTCTTGAGGATCCGGAGGCATGAAGCCGAGTAGCGCAGTCGGTGTTGGCTCGTTCCAGCTAAGTGTCCGGGACTCCACGTCGAGGGTGAGCTGGCATCTGGAGTAAGAACTCCCCGGTTGAGGGTGGCAACCTGAATTACCGACGGAGCGGACTACTCGTAGGCTGGGGGAGGACCGAAGTAACGTACTGCGACCATACGCTAGAGCGCGACGGCGCTGTCGTCGGCAGATCGGCGAGACAGCAGACGGGAACTTGCGCGGTACTCTCTCTCGCACGTTAACGAGACATTGACATCGCGCGTACAATTGCAAAACTTGGCATTGTTTAACTTCACGGTATGGGCCTATTCGGGGCAGTGAATTTTTATATTATTTCTGTTCGTGTGTTGTGTGGTCCTGGAAGGAGCCTTGCTGTGAGCCAGCCACGCCGGGGATTACAGAGGAGGTATTTGGGGAAACGTTGCGGCGGTACCATGGGTCGTGCCCTGAGTAAATGTTAAGCTTTTTAATTGATGTTCGGTGACCTCACGAATCTACCCGCGGGAGCAGCCAAGCGGATTGTCCTCAGATTTTCAATAAATGATTTCTATGTTACTTCCATACTGTATTTTCTACCTTTCTTTTTCTATTTTTGTGCCGAACGCGTGATTTCAACAAATGCTTCAAAAATAACGACAGTCCAGCGGCTGTCCTGCTAAATATCGAATAGTGTACAGAACTCTGGCTTGAGTCGCACGCGACTCGAGGATTATAGTGTTGGGTTTTTGTCAACGGCCTTTATTAATTTGTTTAGTTCGGGGGTAGGCAAATCCTACATTATAAATGGCGCCCTTGAATGAAATCGAACGCGCAATTTTAGTTTAGTTAACGTACCGGTAATATTCGTTTATTGCGAGCACATGTGTACTCAGACTGCGACAGCGGTCGAACTCGGGAGTGTTTGTTATTGTCGATTGCGGGGGGTAAACACGCGGACCTGCGAGCAAAGTCGAGCGACGCGCGAGTTCAAAGCAAAAGTTTACTCAATTAGTGCGAGAGAGAAGGCGGCCGAGCGCGGCCGAGTAGAGTCGGAGCGGGCCGAGCGCTAGACTCCGAAGAGAGCGGCGAGTCAAGGCGATATTAGAACGCGTCAGCGAACGGTACCGTGACGCGAGAAACTCAATCGGGGCAGCGCGCGAAAATTTGAATTTGAATTTACACTGTTAGGCCTAATTCGTATTTCTAATCAGTATCTAAGTATTTTAACGTAGATGAGTAAGCAATTAAGCATTAGGGGGGTTAATATAGTAATAATTCATAATAATAATTTAATTTGTCACAATAGGAATTTATTTTTTTTTATTCGAGATCTCGGGCGTCCCGGTACGGGATATTCCAAAACTCCTTCACTGTGTCGGAAGATGGCGGGTCGTCGGCGTGGACAAGTCTATCCGAAGCATTGGCGGTCGAACGATGGGTTGATCGATTTAGGTAGTATGGAGGATCTATTGACGGTACCAAGATCGATTAATATAGGAGGGACCGCGGAATTAAAACGATTCCGAGATGTTACGGAGTTTTGTCATCCGTTGGTACCGGAGATTATCGGTATTATCGAACCGTCGCAGAGTGCGTGGTCCAGCCCAATCGTTATGGTTCGGAAAAAGAACGGAACCTATCGTTTTTGCTTGGATTTTCGTCGAATAAATGAGGTGACAAAATGGATGTGTATCCCTTGCCTTTAATGATCGCAATTTTAAACCAGTTGAGTCGAGCCAAGTACATAACAATGTTAGACCTTAGTCAAGCTTATTTTCAGGTACCGTTCGACTAAGCTAGTAAGGAATATACGGCATTCACGGTACCGGGGCGTGGATTATTTCAATTTATGCGTATGCCATGGATACGATTATTACGCCCGATATGGACGAGCATGTTTATTGTTATTTAGACGATATAGTGATAGTATCTGAAATGCTCGAGGAACATTTGTACTGGCTCCGAAGGGTATTAGAGGCCGTGAAAGGGGCGGGATTGTCGGTGAATCGAGATAAGTCCGTGTTCGGTTGTAGGCAACTAAATATCTTGGATATTTAGTAGACAAGGATGGCCTACGGGCCGACCCGCCAAAAATTGAAACAGCTGCGTACTTTCGTCGGGTTGATATCGTGGTACCGTCGGTTTATAGACAATTTCGCCTCAGTAGAGGAGCCGTTGCATAACCTTACGAAGAAAAGCAGTCGCTGGTCGTGGGGAGAAGCCGATCAGGCTGCGTTTGAGGCGCTCAAAAGAGCGTTGACCTCGGCTCCGGTGCTGGCGTACCCGGATTTTTCAGAACCGTTTTGTTTACAAACTGTCGCGAGTTCGTTTGGTTTAGGAGCGGTACTAACGCAGGAGCAAGGGGGACAGGAAAGAGGAGGCGTTGAGCGCGATTGCGGAAACGGAGGCCTCGTGGTATGCACAGGCGGTACAGACGTATCCGAAATTATTTTTCTTTATCCCTCAATCGAAAGTGCGTATTTCCGGTATCGATATTGCAGCCGAAAACATCGTTTATCGAATCTAAAAGGTTACAATTTCCGCCTCGCTAGGCCGAAAAATAGTATACGCAACATGGGAAGTAAAACAGAATGCCTCAGATCACACGTTTGTCACCCTCGCTTTCGGCTCGGGTGCCAATTTCCATGTGATCTGGGACCATTTCTATTTTACCTCCTTTGTTACGTAATATACTATAAAAATTGGGCAGTACATGACGGACGCATTTACTATCACCGAGAGGATCCGTTACTGGGCTCCCTAGATATTGAGGACCTAGATGCGTGGAAATTCCGCGGAATTTCGTGCGCAGGCTTTGAGGGAGAGTCATGATCCTCCACAGGCGGGACATCTAGGGATGCAGAAGACTTATCAACGACTAGCAAGGGATTACTATTGGACGGGGATGTGGCAAGATACGGTATCGTACGTGCATAGTTGCGAAACTTGTCAACGGGTTAAAGTTGACTAGAATAAGCCAGCTGGCTTAATGGGGCTGCGTACCGTCGAGGGACTGTGGACTCCCGTGGCCATGGATATAGTAGGGCCGGAACCTAGGAGCGTTAGTAAAGCTCAGTACGTCTTGGTGTTCCAAGATTTATTTACCAAATGGATCGAGGTAGTAGCGTTACGGCAGGCTAATGGGAGATCAGTGAAAAAAGCATTTCAAGAGGTAATTTTATTCCGGTATAGCGCTCAGAAGATGCTGGTAACGGATAACGGTACCGAATTTGTTAACAAATTAATTACGAGTGTCGCGGATGAATTTAAAATCTGGCATACGAATATTCCACCGTATCACGCCCAGGCTAATCCCGTACTGTTTGAGAAATTTTGCGCTGGTGAATTTGGGATGATGGTAGTTACAGAGGGCGGGAATTTTAATAAACATAGCTGAGTTTTAAAGAGCTTTATTTATGAGTTCAGCAACCTCGTACCTTTCAACAGTCAGTTACTTGATTTACTTGAGTTATGATTTATATAGCTGCAGAAGTGTAGATTGAGCAGGAATTCAGCAGTTGAGTTGAGCAGATGAGCCTTGCGGTGATAAGCAGGTGATGAGCGAAAGCAGGGGATGAGCAGGTTGAAAAAAGCGAACAAAAAGAAGCAAAGAAAAATCCAAACGTCCTTTTCCTTGTGCGAGTTGTATGAGAGAGTGAGATAACGAGCGCGCGAGCGCCGCGACGCTATCTTTTGGCGCGAAGACGCCTGAGCATGCGCGAGTGTGTCTGCAGCGCCAGTCGACTCGACAGAGTATAGCGACGCGCGCATGAGCGCAGTCGATAATCACGAGGCGCGCGATTCAAAATAGGTAAATCGCGAACATTCCGCCCGCATCATCAACGCCTTTGATGATTATAAGCAAGAGCGATGAGCCGTAGAATCGCAGCTGACTGGGTCGTAAATCCATTCAGCGTTGTAGGTGTAAATCTTGAGTTGATAGTTGAGAGATGCAACAGGGTCGTAAAGCCTCCTGCATGTAGAGTTGAGTGAGTGAGAAAGTGGGTCGTAAAGCCACTTTCAGTTGAGTAGATGCTGAGCCAAATGAGTTGTAAGTCCACTTGAAGAGAAATGAGCGTAGCTGGGTCGTAAAGCCAACTACTGCTGAGTATTATCAGCCTTCGGCAGAAACACTGACAAAGGAGCGAGTTTTGCGATTGGACGAGTTATTGTAGAAGTAGCAGTCTTAAGAGTCACCACCCTGGTGAGTCCATCCTGTCCAGGATGAAGTTGCATCACTCGCACAAGAGGCCACTTAGCTGGAGGTGATCTCTCATCTGTAAGTAGTGCTATTGAGCCAACTTGAATAGTATGAGAAGGGTGATGCCACTTTGAGATCGCCTGCTGTCGTTGCAAGTAATGAGCTGACCAAAGTTTCCAAAAAGTCTGTAACCGTTGCTGGATGAGTTGCCATCTTGATAGTCGAGAGGGGTTGAGATCTAAGAGTGAAGGTTCTGGAACACAGTTAAGAGCTGAGCCAATAAGAAAATGTCCTGGAGTGCGCTCAGAGACATCTGAAGGATCATCGCTGAGTGGCTCCAGAGGTCTTGAGTTGAGCACAGCCTCTATTTGAGTAAGAAGTGTCGTAAGTTCTTCATACGTCAAAAGAGTCTCAGCAATTGTGCGTCGCAAGTGAAATTTCACTGATTTCACCAGCGCCTCCCACTTTCCACCTATGTGTGGAGCAGCAGGAGGGATGAACTTCCAGGATGTTCCTTGAGCAGCGAGCGTTGAAGAAATGAGCTGATGTTCCGAAGAAGCCTTGGTGAAGAACTGGTTGAGTTGAGTTGTGGCGCCTTGAAATGTGGTTCCACAATCCGAATACATCACTTTCACAATTCCTCGGCGTGAAACAAACCTCCGAAAAGCAGCAATAAAGCAATCGGCTGAGTAATCAGTGACAACTTCTAGATGAGCAGCTGATGTGTTGAGACAGACAAACACGCAGATCCAACCCTTGTCAGTCTTACATCCTCGTCCTTTCCAGGTTTTTATTGTCACTGGTCCAGCGTAGTCAACTCCAGTGTGGAGAAATGCTCTCGCTGGAGTGAGACGTGAGATGGGAAGCTGTCCCATTAACTGCTGAGCTTTAATGCCTCTTTGCCAAGCGCAAGAGACGCAGCGAAGAATATGAGTCTTCACTGACGCTCTCCCTTCAATAATCCAGCACGTCTGCCGGAGTTTAGCGAGTGTCAGCTGAGTACCTCCATGAAGTGTGAAGCGATGAGATGAGTCGATGAGCAGAGTCGTGAGATGTGAGTGTCGAGGCAAGATTGCTGGGTGTTTTTCTTGATAGTTGAGACTTGAGTGTTCTAATCGCCCTCCAACTCGAACGATGCCTTCAGCGTCAATAAAGGCTGTCAGACGAGTGAAGTTATGACCAGAAGGAAGAACAGCACCTTTGCTAAGTTGTTGAATCTCCTGAGCGAAGTAAGCGGCTTGAGTGGCTTTAATCGAAAAGAGCTGAGCGTGATGCAGGCTTTGAGCATTATAGAGTGATGAACACTTGAGTTTCTCCTTGAGCACGTCTCTCACTCTAAAAAGCAACGATGTTACAATTAATAACTTATTCAATGAAGAATACCTGTAAATAACATCCCAGTGATATGTGGGTTGCTGAGCAATAGAGATGAGAGCGACTCTAGGTCGAGCTTCTAAGTCTACATCATCAGATGAATAAGTTGGTTGTTTAGGCCAGTGAGATTGATCATGCTTGATCCAAGCAGGTCCTGACCACCAAAGTGGATGATTTTTGAGTTGAGCCGTAGTAATGCCTCTTGAGCCGCAATCAGCTGGATTTTCAATCCCAGGAACATGTCTCCAGGTGGTGTTGATTGTGCACATTTCTTGAATCTGGGTGACTCTGTTCCTAACAAAATCCTTCCAACGACTTGCTGGTGAGGTGATCCACATGAGTGTAGCTTGTGAGTCAGTCCACAGATGAGTAGAATCTATCTTCATTTAAAGAGAATCTTTAGCAGTTTTGATGAGTTTGGTTAGCAGCAAAGCTGCTGCGAGTTCTAACCGAGGGATAGTTAGTCTCTTGAGAGGAGCGACCTTTGTTTTTGAGCAGATGAATGACGTCGTAGAGCCTGTGGACGGTGAGCGAACAACTATGTAAGCAACGACTGCCATAGCGTCTTGAGAAGCATCTGAGAAGCCGTGAAGTTCTACAGTTGAAAAACTCCAAGTCCCACACCAACGTGGAACTGAGATGCTGGCCAGCATGATAAGGTCTTCTCGAATGTTGAGCCATCTTGAACACACTTGAGTAGGGAGTGGATCATCCCAACCAAGTTTGAGCAGCCAAAGTTCTTGTAGAAGAATCTTGGCAGTGATGATAACAGGTGAGACGAATCCAAGCGGATCAAATATTTGAGCCACTTCTGACAATATTGTCCTCTTGGTTAAGCGTCCTGAATGTGGAGAGAACTTTGATGTAAATGTAAAACAGTCTTCATGAGGAAGCCATTTTAATCCGAGTAGTGAGGTTGCGCAGTCGTCTAAGTTGAGTGAAGAGCCATCTGTTGATGAAGCAACCAACAAATCCTTTAGAGTTGCATGCCATTTTGAGAGTGGGAAACCGCCCGCGTTACACAACTGTGTAACTTGTTGAGCAATTTCATTGAGCTGAGCCGGGGTATCAGCTCCACCAAATATGTCATCGACATATCTTCCCCTTTTGAGTGAAGGAATGGCAAGAGGATACTTGTAGCCTTCATCCTCCACAAGTTGCAACAAAGCCCTTGTGGCGAGAAAAGGAGCAGCTTTGGTCCCGTAGGTGACCGTGGTGAGCTGGAAATCCACTTCATCATGATCTTGATCCCTCCAGATGATCCGCTGAAGATCCCAATCATCAGGATGGACTTGAACCTGCCGATACATTTTCACAATGTCCGTAGCGAAAAGATGATGAAAGTGGCGAATCCAGATGAGCACGTCGCTGATATTGAGCAATAAATTTGCACCAGTGTGCATGATGTCATTGAGAGATTTACCAGAAGATGTTGAACATGAGCCGTTGAAAACAACTCTGAGCTTGGTTGTTGCACTATCAGGTTTGAGGACACCATGATGAGGCAGATAAAACGGTGAGAAGCTTGAAGCTGTAGAGGATTCCACCTTTCTCATGTGTCCCAATGCTAAATATTCATCCATGAACTTCGTGTAAAGTTCGCCCATGGTTGAGTCTTGAGCAATTCTTCTGGACATTCTATTGAGGCACTTTGATGCTGTAGAGCGTGAGTTTCCAAGAGCTGTAGGATCTTCTTTGAGCGGAATTCTGACAACATATCTGCCTGTTGAGTCTCTCACATGAGTTGAGCGGAAATGTTTTTCACATTCCTCTTCTTCAGGACTCAAGATGTTGTCTGAATCATGTCTGAGCTCTTCTTGTAACCAAAATCTACTGAGAAGTTCATGAAGATCGTTATCTGTCTTGACAATGCTGTGGTGAGCTGAAGCAGGTTTGGTTGATGTTGTGTGAGCAGGTCCTACTATGAGCCATCCAAAGATAGAAGATTAAGCAATTGGAGATCCAGGATGAGATTTAATGAGTCCAGAATTTATAATGAGTCCATAATTGTCAGCTCCAATGATAATATCTACTGGTCGAGGCTGGAAAAACTTCTCATCAGCCAAATGTAAATCTTTCAAATGCGGCCAATCTTGTATGGTGATCTTGACTGATGGAGTTATCGAGGTGACCGCTTTGAGAATATGTGCCTCGATAATTATAGCCTCTTGAGTGAATCTTGATTTGAGAGTGAGCTGAGCGGAGCCGAGAGTGTGAGCAGCCTTTCCACCTCCTATTCCATGGATCACAAATGATGATGAGCGACGTGGGAGCTTGAATTGATTCACCAGGTGTTCGGTGACGAACGTCAGCTCAGATCCAGAATCGATCATGAGACGGACGTAATGATCGTGCATTGACGTTCTGAGCTGAGCGATGGCTGTACCTAGGAGCGTTGCTTCGTTGAGATTGGCATGTGATGAGCTGAGCGGTGTGTTGAGCAGAGTATGATGAGCTGAGTTTGAGAAAGTGAGCTTTGAGCTGACGACTGCACCAACACTTCAATGAGCATCTGATGTCGACGCATGAGCTGGTTGTGGTGCAGATGAGGTTGATGGTTGTTGAGATGATTGATTCTGAGCTTGAGGTTGTGAGCGTGATGAGTGAAGCATGGTGTGATGCTTTTGGTCACACACCTTGCACCTTGCTGCGCTTCTGCATGACAGTACATTGTGACGTCCAAGACAATTGGAACACAACTGCTTATCGCGTACAAATTCTTGTCTGTTCCTCACTTCCAACGCTCTGAACGCTGGGCACATCACGATGAAGTGTGGCTGCTGGCACATGTCGCAAGGGTGAGCGGTGGGTCCAAGATTGTAATTAACCGTCTTGGAGTGAGCAGATGATTGAGATTGAGGACATGGTTTTTGTTGAGCTGAACCAGATTGAGCGGTAGGGAGTGGCTGAGCGGATGTTGTGGCCACGTTGGTTGATTTGCGTTGAGCTGTTTGCTTATTTTTCCCTGCGACGTCCTCAACACGCTCAAGAGCTCGTGCACGCGACGTTAAGAACGTGCGCATACTCGCTGATGTCGGGAAGTCCTGCGACATACCAAGAGAGTGCTCCCAGCTCTCCTTGGTGGCTCGGTCCATGTTTCTTACGGTGAGATGAGCTAACAACATGTCGCCGAGTTGCTCCGAGACGTTGAGCGAAGCCAAGCCCTTGGTTACCTTGCTGAGGGTCATCTCCAATGCATTAAGTCCCTGAGCTGATTTAGAAGTTAAAGGTTTCTGGTCCAGTAACTGGTCCAGAAATGAGCAAATTGCCAGCCGCTTATTGTCGTAACGACATGACAACTGAGCCCATGCTGGATCGAGCGAGCTGTCTTCGACGGGGTAGCCAGCGATGATCTGAGCTGGTTCACCAGACAAACTGCTATTCAAATAGTGAAGTTTCTCCACTGGCGCCAAACCGTCATTACTGAGTACGAGGCTCTTAAAAAGGTCTCTGAAATGTGGCCACTCTGAATATTCTCCACTAAAATGAGGCAAGCTGATGTCTGGTAACTTTGGCCGTCGATGAGCTGAGCTGGATGAATTTTCACATTGAGCTGGAAGAGAGGAAATTAGATCAGAGACTTTGCGCAGTAATCTATGAGCAAGTTTTACAATGAGTGCAAATTGATTTTCCTTGAAATAAGGAAGTTCAGCGGCTTCCGTGCTCCAAAGTACTTCGATGACCTCCTGATCTTGAGTGCCTTTATCAAGAAGGCCTTGTATTTGAGTGCGGCATTCGTAGAGAAGTCCAGCCGACAACGCCTCCTCGTTAAGCTGCTCCTGGATCTCCTTAAGCACTGTAAGACGTAATGCCTGTGTAGAGCACCGCACTTCTAACTCTCGCGGTGGCTTATATGAGCGAGTGATGGGTGGAGTCACAGGAGTAGTGTTGGCCTTGTCGATGCTGCCGATGTTGGAGAGCGACGCAGATCGAATGTGTTTAGCCTTTTTGACATCCTGCTCTGGCACCTTCAAAGTCGCGCCGCTGCTTGATTGAGCCTTCTCCGAATCCATTTTGAGCAATTTGGATGAGCAAGAGTTGAGCGGTAAAATGCGTTGCACACGTACACCTTTATCACCGTTGTGTTAGAGCGACGGTTTTAATTACACACACGCACCCACTGTAAACTACCAAATCCGGCTCGAAGGATCAATGTTTGAGAAATTTTGCGCTGGTGAATTTGGGATGATGGTAGTTACAGAGGGCGGGGAATTTTAATAAACAGAGCTGAGTTTTAAAGAGCTTTATTTATGAGTTCAGCAACCTCGTACCTTTCAACAGTCAGTTACTTGATTTACTTGAGTTATGATTTATATAGCTGCAGAAGTGTAGATTGAGCAGGAATTCAGCAGTTGAGTTGAGCAGATGAGCCTTGCGGTGATAAGCAGGTGATGAGCGAAAGCAGGGGATGAGCAGGTTGAAAAAAGCGAACAAAAAGAAGCAAAGAAAAATCCAAACGTCCTTTTCCTTGTGCGAGTTGTATGAGAGAGTGAGATAACGAGCGCGCGAGCGCCGCGACGCTATCTTTTGGCGCGAAGACGCCTGAGCATGCGCGAGTGTGTCTGCAGCGCCAGTCGACTCGACAGAGTATAGCGACGCGCGCATGAGCGCAGTCGATAATCACGAGGCGCGCGATTCAAAATAGGTATATCGCGAACACGTACCATATTAGGGTAATATCGTTTTACCAAATCGGCTCTTATCGGTTTTCCAGAGCTTTCAAGTGCCATTATCATAGGCTTGTAGATAGGGGGTAATCCGGCCAATAGGAGCACGCTAACTAGCTCGTCATCTAAGTTTGTGCCAATACCTTTTAATTGCTGCTAGGCGGTTATTATTTTATTCAAATATTCTTCCATTGAAAAGCAATCTTCTAGCTGGGTCCTTGAAATTTCCTGTAGCAGGGATATCTTGCGCTCTAGTCCATTATCACTAAACGCATTCTTTATACAGGGTGTTCGAAATGTTCCGGACCCCCCACTTATAACATAAAGTAAGCATTTTGGAAAAAAATGTTAAATACAAAAGTTGTTAAGTTTTGAAGGTTGAACTAAATGATGACCTTGGATTTGTTATTGGTTATCATTTTCAAGGTCATTTAAAGGTCATCTTCAGTTTTTTAAATAGGGACCCCTATTTTTTATTTCAGATTCTGAAAGAGCACAAAATTTTACATCTGGATATGTATCCACGTTATGGCTCAAAATGACCTACAGAGGTCATTTAGTGGTTAAATGATTATTTAGTAGCAGAAAGCCAAGAAATCCCGATTATTAAGAACTTTGGGTGTATTTGACGAAAAGAAAAAAAAAATTTCGTACTTTAATACTAAAGTACATAATTTGAATTTCTAGGACGAACTTTATGGTCACTTTAAAATTGGCCTTCATTTTTAAGGTCATTTGAAAGTTATCTTCAGCTTATTAAAAAGGGACTCATTTTGTATTCCGGATTCTGGAGGAGCATTAAATTTTAGGTCTGAAGATATGTACAATATCCACGTCATGGCTCGGAATGATCTACATAGGACACTTGGGGGTTATTAATTTCAAAAGCAAAATAATCTAACCGTTTTACATGAACAGTTTTTATTGCAATAATTTTTTGCAAGGGTTACGAGTTTCTACGCATGATTCATAGCATTTTCAGGATCGTTACTTGTACCTTAGAAGATTTTGCTCACTATTCTTTTTAGGAATCATTTCATTTATAATTGTTAATTAACAATTGTTTACTCCTATTTACTTTTCTGTTTTCAAGAGTTAAGTGAAGTTCTCTTACTTCGAAATTCAGATAATTGTATTAATTTTCAATAATTGTACTTTTAATCGTAGTGAAAAATGGCACATCTTACTGAACGAGAAAGAATATCTTTGTTGATGATGCGAGGGTGGGGTGATCAAGAGAGAGGTTACAAACAGGTACAGCGTTTATTCAATGAAACATTCAGAGTTGAAGAAAACAACCCTATTTCAAAAAGTACCGTAATTCGTACAATTAGACGTTTTGAAGAGACAGGTGGTATTAAAGATCGTCCTAAATCAGGTAGATCCAAAATCATCGTCTAATGATGAAAAGAGCTTAGACGTATTACAATCATTTATAGAGGACCCCCATTGCAGCATCAGACGTTGTGCACAACAGCATGAAATGGGAGCTGCATCTGTGCACAAAATTTTGAAACTCAACAAATGGCATCCTTTCAAATTAAAGTTGGTACAGGAATTATCTGAAGATGATTTTGATAGAAGGGTAGAGTTTTGTGATGTAATGATGCAAATGATATCTGATGATCCTTTGCTCCTCAATAACATTGTTTTCTCTGATGAAGCCACGTTTGAGTTAAGCGGAACAGTGAACAGACATAATTGTCGATACTGGAGTAACATCAATCTACATTGGATGAGAGCGGACCACACGCAACATCCTGAAAAAGTAAATGTTTGGGCTGGCATATTTAATGGAAGAGTACTTGGCCCTTTCTTTATTGAAGGTAATTTAAATGCTGCAATTTATGAAAACATGCTTCGAGACCAAATTATACCTGCTATACGGAATTTAACGGGTGGAAATCTGGACGAAATTTACTTCCAACAGGATGGTGCTCCTGCACACTACGGTATTCATGTTCGCTGATATTTAGATGCAACATTTCATGATAGATGGATTGGGCGGAGAGGTACAATTGAATGACCACATCGGTCCCCAGACCTAACGCCTCTTGATTACTTCCTTTGGGGATACTTGAAGGATAAAGTTTATGTTATAAAACCACGTGACTTGGATGAAGTACGCCAAAGAATCACTGATGAAATAGACTTGATACCTCAGCAAATCTTGCGAAATGTTGTTGCAGCCATTTACAATCGGTTAGCACATTGCCAAACTGTTAATGGGCAACAATTTGAACAGTTGTTGTAAAAAGTTCCTGTCAACGACATTTTAAAAAAATTCAGTTTGGGCGAATAGTCCTCTGTCTTGATTTAGTTAGCTGGGCCGCTGATAGTCCTGCCTTAGCTGACTGGGCCGCTAGTGTTCTTGTCTTAGTAGGCTGGGCCGCCGATGTTCTTGCCTTAGTTGGCTGGATCACCCATGATGTTACCTTAATTAGTTGTACCTCCCGTGCCTGAGCAATAAGGCTCATTTTGATTAGACATTTTTTTATTTATCATTTTCTCCCCCGAGGTATGTAGTTGTTGGGCCTAAGGCTTATTTTGATTAGACATTTTTTTATTTATCATTTTCCCCCCGAGGTATGTAGTTGTTGGGCCTAAGGCTTATTTTGATTAGACATTTTTTTATTTATCATTTTCTCCCCCGAGGTATGTAGTTGTTGGGCCTAAGGCTTATTTTGATTAGACATTTTTTTATTTATCATTTCCCCCCCCCCCCCCCCGAGGTATGTAGTTGTTGGGCCTAAGGCTTATTTTGATTAGACATTTTTTTATTTATCATTTTCTCCCCCGAGGTATGTAGTTGTTGGGCCTAAGGCTTATTTTGATTAGACATTTTTTTATTTATCATTTTCTCGCCCGAGTTATGTGGTTGTCTGGCCTAAGGCTTATTTTACGCCAGTGTCAATTACACCTTCTACAATCCTAATGCAGAATTTAGCGCTGGTGCAAAATGGAGAATTACAACTAGGAGGCTTAATTTGGAAAACTAAAGTTAACCTTCAAATGACCTTGAAAATCAAGGGCAATGTTAATTTAACGCCACCATAAAGTTTGTCTTGCAAAATCAAATACTTTAGTATTGGTCAGATACGCTCAAAGTTCTTAATAATCGGGATTTCTTGGCTTTCTGCTACTAAATAATCATTTAACCACTAAATGACCTCTGTAGGTCATTTTGAGCCATAACGTGGGTACATATCCAGATGTAAAATTTTGTGCTCTTTCAGAATCTGAAATAAAAAATAGGGGTCCCTATTTAAAAAACTGAAGATGACCTTTAAATGACCTTGAAAATGATAACCAATAACAAATCCAAGGTCATCATTTAGTTCAACCTTCAAAACTTAACAACTTTTGTATTTAACATTTTTTTCCAAAATGCTTACTTTATGTTATAAGTGGGGGGTCCGGAACATTTCGAACACCCTGTATTATTACATGCTTGCTTTGCGGAGGAAGTTTCAGTACATGTGCCAAAAATTTTTTCTCTTTTTTTTAGGTGTCAAGGTATACGATAATGCTTTAGGCAAAAGGAAATATATGTGGATGTACTGGGTAGAAATTACATGTATTTCTTGACAGAAAATACTAAATTTTTTTAAGATATTATTTTTTACACACATTTTATTTTGTTCATAAAACATTATGCAACCCAAAAACAATGAAAAAAAATTTTTCATCCAAAAAAATCTGAAAAAATTTATATGAATTCCTAACATAAAATAGAACATTTCTTGTATGTATAATTTTTTTATACATATGCTACTTTGGCCGTACAACTTCTATGACGAATAATGTAATATTTCCATAAAAACTAAGATATCTCGCGATCCAAACGTTCTATGACTAAATTTTAAAAAAGAAACGAAAGCTCTCGGAAAATGCCTTCAGATTGTAGTTCTTAAAATTTTGTAAAAATAGTTTTCTTCCACCGGCCTAAATTTATATAAGATTTCAAAAACATTTTTTTTTCATTTCAGTTTTTTTACGATTCTGGGAATCGTAAAAATCAAGAATTTATTAACAATTAAATTAAAGCGTACGTATAGCATGGTCTCAACGGCTAAAATCAGCTTTAAACGAGCCTTCGTGATTTTTTTAGTATCCGTACTCACTGTGCCTTCTGCGGGAGCTTCAGTGGTGTCCCATAATTCTTCTAATTCAAGATAAGCTTTCATAGCTATCGCCCACGTGTGATAGTTTTCTCTGCCACTTAGACGCACAACGGGCAGATAAGCGTTGGGTTAGCGGTTCGCCATTTTGGAGCTGTCCTTCTCTGAGAAGTGTGAAAAATTTCAATTCAGAAAGATTCACTTAATTTCCTTGGCGGCTACCGATTTTTCCTAGACGAACGGTGTCTGGTCCCATAACCTGATGTTGGGAAACAGCAGTAGGAAAATTAAATTAATGGATCTTGTTAGTGTAAAAATTAAATACTTTATATTGCATTTAAAGGTTATAGTGTAATCTTACATCTCGGTACACGACTAACTTAACGACAGTCCTTGTACATTATATAAGACCTAGTTATAGCGATATCTGTACATTATTTTAATAGACTCTAAGATAATAATAGCAACAATATTCATTATTATCGTTTGTTGTTATGTTAATGATTCAATATACCGTAGACTGTATCGCTATACGATTAAGAAATTTATTGTAAATTTTTTATCGACATTTTTTGGAGCTAAAATTACAATTTTATAAAAATTGAGGAGGGGTTCAATAATGAAGAGGTTACTGAGGAGGGTGGAGGAGGAAAATTTAAAATAACGAGTTAATCAAGAATATGAGTTTAAAAATTTACAAATATTGCGTCAAGTACCTTTACGAAAATCGAGGCATCCGTACACTCGGGAGAACAAAACGCTTCATAATCAAGCAAAACCAGTCTTTTAAAAGTGAGAAGTGATCATATAAAACCGACCTACCTCAATTTTTAAATATGAGATCCGAGGACAAGGAGAAAATTTGATTAGTGAAAAACACATAAACCAATGACAAGATTTATGAGTGATGCCGGACTTTTAAAAAAGTGAGGAGCATTATTACACTAGAAGTCAAGTGGCGGAAGGGGACCAGTCAAATAAACGCCAAATCAGTCGCATAAGTAAACACCCGCTATGACTAAATGAATATAGTCTTTATGACTAAAAATGCGAGACCCGAGAACAGTGAGTATGAAAAACTCATAAAACCAATATGTAAATTATCGGACTATTAAATCGAAGACGGTCTACAAAGGAGTCCATCATTAACGAGTTCACTTTTATTGACCGAATATGCAGTGACAGGCCTTTGGTGGTTACTCAATACAAGGATTGTAGTGCGGCACAGAAAGCATAAGCATATTAATGAAGACAATAAATCGATAAACGAAAAGTGCAAACGACAGTAAAACTCGAACCAATCGAAAACATTTTAACGCATGACTTTCGAATTTACGAAAATTCTTTCGTTAGATGAATCCACTAAAAATATGGGAATTTACCGATTGGAGGGGATCAAAATGGGTATGAAAACCCTTGCTATAGGATAGCCAGCAGTTCAGTTGTCATATCTCCATACTACCTTCACGTCAGTCTGCGGAAGAGTACGTCCGTCCTCAGATCTATTACGCAAGAGGAAGCTTGACCGAGCAAAAGCCAAGAATCAATAGCCGCCGCACACTTAAGGAAAATACAAGACGACATGGAATAACAGTAGGGACTCTAACACCAGGCCCAACGGCTGAACCACCGACGCACAACACGCAGGGCTGTTATTCAACCAAGCGACAAGGGAGAGAGCAGAGGACCGACGAGGGAGAGAGAAAGAGACATAACAAGAGCAGCAAAGGGCCGCAACACTGATCAGCGCCGACGTACGAGAGAGCGAGAGAGAACGAGAGAACGAGAGCCGCACAGAGCCGTAGCGCCGACCCACGCCGAGAGAGAGAGAGAGAGAGAGAGAGAGAGAGAGAGAGAGCAACGATGAGCCGCCGCACTGACCCCCGCCGAGCGACACCGAAGGGCCCTTATCTGCCGCCTCCCATCACCTCCGGTTTCTCGTTACCTCGAATGCCTGCATGACCAGCTACCCATTTTAACTTAATGTCATATCTCCTTGCTAAGTCGTCGAGTGATGTCCTTCACGCAAGCACCTCATAAGAGGTGACCATCACCTTACTAAGGTCCGCAATGGCAGCCCTACTGTCAGAGTGTATGAGAACCTTCCGATTTGTTCCCTCCTCCTGAAGCATGGCTACCACGCAACTTTTTATGGCTATGACTTCCGCTTGGAAGACCGTGGCGTGGGTTTCTAGTGAGAGCACAATCTCCCTACTGCTCACCTCTAGCCACGCTGCCGCACCTACTTCCAGTTCGTTCTTCGAACCGTCCGTAAATCATTTGTATATATGGTTCCCTTCTGTCACCTGGTGTGTGTCCGCAACCTCAAAGTTCTTTTCGAATCTGTAGTTGCGAGTAACCTTATGTAGCTTTACAATCCGCTTCTGATTCATGCCAATTGATTTGATGATCTCCGCATCCTCGTGTAAAAGCCATTCCTTGGAAACCCTAATCTTCGCCTTTAGTGCCGAGGCCCTTATCATAGTCTCAAGGGGTGGGAGGTCCAAAACCAACTCTAAAGCCTTCAGTGGTGTGGACTTCCTAGCTCCGGTTATGCCCCTTGTCACCATCCCTTGCAATTTGACCAGAAGTAAGTTTCCTGTTTTTAATTTGCAACGAGGCCACCAAGCAATGGCCTCATGCAAGAGCCTTGGTATAAGGACCGCCGTGTAAAGCCATAAGATCATCCTAGGTTTTAATCCTCAGGTAGCCCCAAAAACTCTTCTGCAAGTCCAGAAAGCAGCCGTGAAGCTCGCTTTCTTGCTATCCAAATGTTTACTCCAGTTCAGCTTCGAGTCAAAAATCACTCCTAGGTACTTTGCCTCATGAGACAACGTGAGTGTTTTCCCGAATAGCCTAATGGGACCCATTTTTTTAACCTTATATTTGATGGTGAAATTGACTAGTACTGTCTTTTCAGAATTTACAGACAGTTCCACCTCCTATACCAAACCTCCACTATGCCTAATGCAAATTCATTAGGCCTGCTATTGTGCTCTCGTCCTGCCCTATAATGAGCGTATATACCTGCTTCATTTAGCCTTACCTGTAGTTCGTTCACGACGAGGGACCACTCGGGAGGCGAGAGGAATCCTCCTTGCGGACAACCCTCCATACCCGGCCCCCCCTCGTCTCAGATCACCACTGTGTCTGGACTACTCTCCCAACTAGTGAGTTATGCAGCCATCTTATCAGGGACTTGGAAATGCCATGTCTTTCTGCACCTCGGCATATGCTGCTACCTGTCGTGAAATTTAATGCACCTTCCACGTCCAGGAAAGCAGCTAATACCATACTTTTATTTTTCATCCCCTTTTTAATTCTAGTGGTAGCCTCGTCAAGGGCGGAGTCCACCGACTTGCCGTCCCTATACGCGTGTTGCACAGCGTGCAGAGGACGCGTCGTCAGGGCTCCCTCCTTGATTTCCCGATCCACCAGTCTCTCCAGTGTCTTAAGCATAAAAGACGTAAGGCTAATCGGTGAAGTCCTTTACGCTCTCATGCACCAGTTTTCCGGACTTAGGTATGAAAATAACCTTAGCCTTCTTCCATTCGTTCGGTATGTAACCAAACGCCAGACAAGCCTTGTAGGCTGTAGGCAGCGGTTCCAACAGTGAGTCCAAGCCCTTTTGAAGCAGGGCCGGGAAAATACCATCGGCTCCCACTGCCTTATAGGGTTCGAATGAGTCAATGGCCCATCTAATCCTATCGCTTCTTATGACCTGATCCGCCAGTTTCCAGTCTTGTTCGAGGAACTCCTCCGGAAGTTGTTCCGGCGTATCCATAAAATTTAGTCCCGGAAAGTGAGCCATCAGACGACACTCGAGAGCCTCCCCATTGTCAGATGCCCACTCTCCTGAGGATTTCCTAATCTGGTACTGAGCGCTTTCGGTCGGCGTGGTCAAGATTCTGTTCAGCCTCGCCGTTTCCGGGATACTGTTGAGTTCCTCACAGTAGCGCTTCCAGCCTTCCTTTTTGGCTGCCTCAAGAGCCTTTTTGTACTTTCGCCAGTAGCTCCCTAGACCCTCTTCTCTTTTTCCATCTGTTAAATAGCTTACCGTCCTCCTTGCGCAGGGTTCCCAATCTAGGGTTCCACCAGGGTGTCGTCTTGTTCTGTCTGCGCTTTGTTGGTCTACAGCTATCCTCAAATGCTTCTACTATGGCTGCTTGTATACTGCCACAGTACCTTACAATCTCCTCCATATTTTCCAGCCTACCTGCTTTGTCCGGGAGTCTCTCCCTTAGACGACTGCAGTACAAGTCCCAGTTTCTATTTCTGGGATTTCTTCTCGCCTGATCATCCTTGGTCAGATTGCCCAGCTCGAAGCGGATATGCTCGTGATCGGACATGGAGACCTCATCAGATACTCTCCATCCTCCTCCCTCCTGCTGTTTCTGAACGTCAGAACTCTGCCTCTATTGAGGATATCAAGCTTCGTCAGAGATACTCCAGGAGCCTCTCACCTCGGTCGTTGCAGTTTGAGCTGCCCCAGACGAGATGATGCGCGTTAGCGTCGCACCCTACTATGAACTCACTGCATCTGTTGTGGCAGTCCTCAATCAGCGCTCTCACCTCCTCTGGGGTAGCGAGTGCGCTGAGTCGCTGGGGAAGTACGCCGAGGCTAAGATAACCTCCTCCTCGGCTCCTCCCTCGGTCCTTCTCTTCACTATAACTGTAGTGAGATCGTTATGACAGTGAAAGGGCCAGATCTCCTCCTGAACGCCTTTTAAGAGAATGCAGGTGCGGATCCGCCCTTCCCCCACCACCCGAAAGAGCCGTCCACAACCCCACAAACCTGCCACCCTACCATGCCCTTGGCCAGCACAGCCGAAGTGCTTTTGCAGTGATGCAAATTGATTTGCACAAACAGGAATAGTGGCTCCTGCGTAGATTGCCTGAGTCATGGTTCCTCCCCATCTTTTTTTTTTTTTAAATATACTAACTAGGATCAGCTCCTCCGTCAGCCGGCTTGTGGGCAGGCTCCCCCGCCTTCCCCTCCTCTTCTACTCCTTTGCTCCTGTGGAGCACAGCGTGTGCCCTGCCTGCCCCGCAGAAGGGCCGGAAGCCCAGCGCCAGCTCTGAGGGCCTCAACCACCAACTCCTCCATGAGCAGGCACACCGCTGTCTCCACAGTGCCCCTAGCCTCATCTTTGGCATACCAGGAGACGGCCACACTCCATTCCCGGACCTGCAGCGTTTCATTCTGCAGGCCCAGTCGATCCATGACCACCTCCACGGCATGCTCCCCTTTCACGTAAACTGTGACCTTCTACATCTTTTGGAGGGAACTCTGCTCCACAACCCGAAGCTTTGTGCAATGAAAAATCTGCGCCCCCCGCAGCAGCCAAATATTATCCTTAAAATTAGGGGTGTGGCCGTCCACTCTACTGTTGATAGCTTTTTCCACCGACTAGACGACCAACATCCCCTGAGCCTCACGCAGGCGCACCTCGGTGTACAGCTCAGGGACGCCCGCCACCTTGAGGTCGCTGGCCGTCGCCTGGTTATAAGTGGGTGCTGGCCCCTCGTGTACCTTCTTAAACTGCCGGGGGGTGGAGTCACCAGATGACCTTTCCTCCCGGCTCCTTTTGAGAGAATTCCCAGGGGTCCTCAGGGGAGCGGCATCTTCTGGCTTCATCGCGCCCGTTGCCGGTGCGCCTTGGCCTGCCCGCTCTCGCATTCTTTGCCGTCTCTTCCTTTCCGCCCCTGTGATTTTTTTTTCCTTATGTTCACAGAGTCGGACTGCGCTCCCGAGGTCAGCGAGATCCCACTGCTCAAAGGACAGCGGGAGACGGCCTCAGTCGGTGCACAGACCTCCAAACCTCCATCTGCGATCCTTCTCCTACCTCACTAGTCCCGGGTTCGGAGGACCCTGTCCCAGTGGGAAGTGTCGTTGAGCTAGGGAGCTCGTCGCGAGATGTCACGGTTAACTCGCTTTCCTTATTTGTCACGTTCATGATGATAGATGGTTGAGCAGTTTAGCGTGGAATGTAAAGTATATGTGAAAACGTGTGACGGTCACTGAGTCGCGGTGAAACACAAGCGTGAGACACCACCAACGCCCTTCGGCAGCTACATCCCGCAACAGTACTGTGGCCTCGGAGGAGCCCCCCCGATCCAGCAGGGCCCTACCCGATCGCCATCCGGCACTACTAGAACGAAGGGGATTTTTCACCGGATGATAGGGCAGCCGGTCCGATCGGCTACACCGTGACCTGGGCCCCTGTCCTATCCGGCGGCCTAGCCGTGTCATCTTAGTTTATCCCCTGTACCCTCTGCAACTGCGCCAAGATGCTACACCCTCCAGGCCAGCAGTGGCCCAAATCCGCGCCACCGAGAACTCCCTGCCGTGTAAGTGTGAATGTGTGTGTCCGTGTATCGTGTGGTCCTACCCGACCACCATGAGGATTGTTCCTTGGTCTTTTCGCCAGCCTCAACCACCAGCTCCCCCGTCTTAGAGGCAGGACCGAGCACCCCTTGTCCCGCGGAGGCGCCTTTAGGCCGCAAGTGCCTTCTGGCGCATTCCTACAATCTCACCTCATACAGATTCCACATCCAGGGAAGAGCCCTTTTTACGGGAATTCCTTCTCATGCACCGAAGAACCCTTTTTACGGGGATTCACTCAAACACATGAAGAGCCCTTATTACGGGGATTCCGTCCCATTTATACACAGTCATACTAATACCATTCACATGAAGAGCCCTTTTTACGGCGATTCCGTCCGTGTCACTCTCCTGCCAGACGGTGCAAGGGTAAGTGGCCCAAACGGCATGACGAGACTCAAGCCCTTTCACCATCGTCAAGGTCGGACAACCCACAGAAAGGGATCCATTCGGAGTTAACGAGTTTAAAAATTCTTTTGGAATTATATTTACTAAATGCTCATTATCCTCGTTTTCTGCTATGTCAATGATTAAATATACAGGATGGACCATTTTAATCGCCCCACCCAAATATGTCGGAAAGTAAGGGAGATAGAAAAAAACTTTAAAGACAAAAGTTGTAGGGTTAGGAGGGGGACAAATGATGGTGACCTTGACCATGACCTTGAGGTCAAAGGTCAAGGTCATTTGAAGGTCAAACCGATTTTTTCAAATAGGAACCCCTATTTTTGACCTCGGAAATGAAAAGAGCAGAAAATTTTACGTTCAGATATGAATTTTTAAGGTCATGGGTGGAGGTCATTTGAAGGTCAAATCGATTTTTCAACTAGGAAACCCCACTTTTGATCTCGGAAATGGAGAGATCGGAGAATTCTACGTTCAGGTACGACCATGGTCAATGTCATGGGTCAAGGGTCAAGGTCATGGGTCGAGGTCATGGGTCAAGCTGATGGACGCCATTTCGAACATTAACTTCGAGGTTAATTGAATAATATTTAAAATAGTGAATGTTAAAAATGGTTCACGACAAAGGCGGTCAGCTGAATGATCTTCAAGAATCAATTGTCAAGGTCATTTGAAGATCAGAGGATTTTTTAAATGGGAACCCCTATTTATGCTTGATTAACGTGAGTCCTCTTGCCTCTTACGGTCGGGATGCTTGATTAACGTGAGTCCCCTTGCCTCTCACGGTCGGGGTGCTTGATTAACGTGAGTCCCCTTGCCTCTCACGGTGGTCAATTACCCTAAATGTTCGAAATGGCGTCCATTAGCTTGAAGGCATAAATTCAAACGCCTCTGGAAATGGCGAACGGTGTTGAGCAATATCTGTCTTGGTATAGCTGCGCATGCTCGACGAATACGTTCTTGCATGTCTGCTCTAGTCGTGGGTCGTTCTTTAAAAACAACATTTTTTAAATACCCCCATAAATAAAAGTCAGGAGATGTGAGGTCGCGTGAACAAGCAGGCCAGTTAACTGGACCTCCTCGTCCAATCCATCTACCATTATAATACTGATTTAAAAAATTTCGTACGATTACAGCGAAATGTGCTGGTGCACCATCGTGCTGGAACCACATTCTTCGACGCGTTTCTAGATCAACATCTTCTATCAATTCATGAAACTGATCTCTTATTAAATGTAAATAGGAGTTCCCAGCAACATTGCCCTCGAAAAAATAAGGACCGATCAAATAACCGTTTACGATCCCACACCATACCATAATGCTCCAACGCCTTTGATGATTGACCGTTCTGTACCAATGAGGATTCTCATCCGACCAATAATGACAATTGTGCCTATTGAGTTCTCCGTTACTCTGAAATTTAGCCTCATCGGAAAAAAGGACATACCTAAAAAAATCTGGATCATTCTCTATCATACGTAAAGCCCATTGGCAAAACTCAATTCGCTGTTGAAAGTGATTATCTTGAAGCTCTTGAACCAAGGTAATGTGGTAAGCATGATACTTAAGGGATTTAAGAATTCTCAAAAAAGTTGATTTTGTTATGCCGATTTCTCTGTGAACGCGTCGAGAGCTGGTATGAGGATCAAGATAAATGGCAGCAAGAACAGTAATAACATTTCGATCATTCTCATCATATTTGTGGTTCCTAGGAGTCAAGCGACTTATTGCTCTATGATCTGGGTGTCGTCTGTCAGGAAAGCGTGCAGTGTAAAGTCTTGCTGCAGCTCGATAATTATTATGACTTTCCCCTAAAATCATTATCATATCCACCTATTTGAAAAAATCGGTTTGACCTTCAAATGACCTTGACCTTTGACCTCAAGGTCATGGTCAAGGTCACCATCATTTGTCCCCCTCCTAACCCTACAACTTTTGTCTTTAAAGTTTTTTTCTATCTCCCTTACTTTCCGACATATTTGGGTGGGGCGATTAAAATGGTCCATTCTGTATATTTCGTAGACTGTATCGGTACACGATTGTTTCGTTATACGATTTTGAAGCTAAAATTAGACTTTCATAAAAATGTCGATTTTTCCTATCTTTAAGTATCCAATTTCATCTATAATATTTTCGTTTGATATAATTGTTTTTGGAATTTTCGTTACTTTACTTTCTCGATCATATTTTGATAAAAAGCTGACATTGCCTACATTTAAAACCCAAAATTTGTTTTTTTTGGGAATTTTGGGAAAATTCAATATCATTTTCCGAAAATTTTTTTATTTTGCTTTAATGACATACATTTAAAATTTTGTCACAGTATACCTATTTTTTATAATTCCCATTAACTCTCAGTAACTCGATTCCCAGATAAAACAATTAGTAACATATGTCGAAAATCTCTTAATGCAAGAACTTCTTTTGCTCCAAATATTTCATTATAATCAGATAAATCAATTAAACATTTTTCTACAGCATTTGAAATTTCTTTATAATTTTTATTATTATGTTATTTAAACCTCCTATTTTTTATTTTTCCCCTCTTTGTTTATACACCTTTGCCTTATTGATACTGTTCGCGATTTTGCATTTTGAATCGCGCGCGCTCCATGGTTATCGACAGAGCTCATGCGCGCGTCGCTGCTCTGCCGCGCCGACAGGCACTGCATTCAGGTACCCGCTTGCTCCGGCGATTTGCGCGCCTAAGATAGCGTCGCTTCGCTGCCTCTCTCTCTTCCTGCTCGCCTATCAACCACCTCGTACGCTTCTACACCCGTTCATCAAGACGCTACTTTCGCCCTGCTCAGCCTCAGCTTTATTCATCACCGCATCACCGCAACACTGCCTCACCGCACCGGCTCAACTCTCAGACAATCGGCTCAGCACTCAAGTACCAGTCTACTCTCAAATAACGCAAGTCATTTGTATTTTGAGGTTAAGGTACGCTCATTCCACATGGGCTCAAAATAAATCAATCACAGCTCAAACTTGCATCCTTTATTCAATTCCCCGCCCTCTGTAACTACCATGATCCTTATACAGGGTGATTCATTTTAATTGCCCCAGGCAAATATCTCAAAAAGTACGGGAGATGGAAAAAAACGTTAAACGTAAAAGTTGTAGGGTTCAGAGGGGGAAATCCAATGGTGACCTTGACCATGACCTTGGGGTCAAGTTTCAAGGTCATTTCAAAGTCAAAGTAATTTTTTTAAATAGGAACACCAACTTTTGACCTCGAAAATTAAAAGAGCGGAAAATTTTACATTCAAATATGATGTTATGTCATGGGGTCCAGTTGACCTCTGCAGTCGCATCAAGGTCATATCAAGCTGTCTACACAATTCGTAGGCCAATATCTTGAAAAAAGCAAGGTTGAGGAAAACTTTAAATACCAATTTTCCCCTCTGAACCCTACAAATTTTACATTTAACGTTTTTTTCTATCTCCCGTACTTTTCGAGATATTTGCCTGGGGCAATTAAAATGAATCACCCTGAATACAGAAAACGTCTCAAACAGATACAATTAAATCTGTTTACTTTTTGAGTCCATTTTCAAGTTTCAGTTTTTTTCCCATTAATCTACTCTTTTACTTTACCGATATCATTGAATTTATTTATTTTTGAGTCGATTTCTAGAAAATAATTTTTCACCTTTTCATTACCTGCTTTAGCATTTTGCTTTAGCGATATAATTAATTTTATTTTCATTATTATCGTTTTTTGCTATGTTAATGATTCAATATGCCGTAGACTGTATCAGAAGGCAAAATTGACATGTACAGAAACTTTCGTTTCAAAATTTACATGTACAAAACGTATTTCCTTTGTGAGGATTATCTTTGAAGTTATATTTACAGAAGACATGATACAGCCGGTGATATAGTCTATTTACAATTAAATAAATAAAATAATAAATAAACTTATGAATACTAGAGTTATCACAGATATTATAAATATCACAGTCAAGTTTGGAAGGTATTAAAAATATCACAGTCTAATTACTTGCGAAGGTCTATGATTCTCTGGACCCGTGCCCAGCAGAGTAGATAAAATATGATGTTGGAGGTTAGGGATCTTTCGCCAATAGGTGCTGGCGCAGCATCCTCTTGAAAGCTGTATAAGACGGCAGGTGGCGGATAGGAGCAGGAAGGTAGTTCCATAAGTGAGCTCCCTGTACTTGGAATGCCCTGGCTCCAGTTTCAGTGCTCGCTCTGGGGATGGAGATGAGGAGGGGAGCGGAGGGGGTGGATGGGGTTAATACTAAGTTTTGACCTTATAACTATATAATATAGGGAGATATATATATATACACACTTTCATATTTGGACACCCTTTTTGAACACCCTGTATAGGTTTGTAATAATCAATATTTAGTAACTCCTTTAACAAAAAAATTATGCAGCTTCTGTGTCGCTATAAGATAAATAAAAGTCCATACTATACATTTCATGCTTTTGGAGTACTACAGTATTATTAATGATTTCATCATCACTAGCAGTTTTATTTTTATTACGTTCAGGTTCTTTATAACTATAGTTATCAAACTGAATAATATCATTTCCTTTCTTAGGCAGACATATTTTAAAATCATTGGATTTTATGCTCTTTTCTTCGTGAACCTTTAAAACTTATTATATTATAAATATTATTTATTTTTTCCGTTTGATAAGTTATTGCTTTCTAAACGTGATAAATTTTTTATGTATATGTAATAAAATTTTGGCGGATCTGATAGGTCTACATTGAAATCACTGTTTTGCAATAGCAGGAGATTAATATGATTTTCATTTTTCTCAGAAGTTAAATGAATAGGTACATTTTTTATCGTTTAATCCAAAGACATTAACAAAAATAGAATTATTTGTTTTTCACATTTTGGAATATCTGTTAATAAAACAGAACAGTCTATACTCGTCATATTTAACGAGTCTTTGTATGAAAAATAATAATGTTAGGATTCTTTTTTTGCTGATATCGAAAGTAAAGCTGATAAAATTGTCCATTTAAAACATTCGTTATGGTTATTTTGATCGTTTAAGCATGCTGTTTTCTTTCTAAAAATGTGGGTAATGGAAGGTACCAAGCTCCAATTCGTATTGGATTAAAGTGATTTACCATTAGTTGAATATTAATAATCGAATCTAAACCACCAACTTTGAGTATTAAAATGTTTGATTTCAATGTCCTTAGCATTTTTCTTTTCATTTATGATTTTAAATTTGTAAGATAATACAGCATTAATTTTTAAAGCTGTATTATTTTATTCAAAGAAGATATTATTTTCTATAAAATTTTGTAGAAGCACTTTGTAAACGAAAATTTCTTTTATTAATACGCCAAACGTCCGTTCCGTCCAAGTGTTTGTTTGAAAGAGAGTGATAGCGAGAGCGCCAGCGCCGGGACGCTATCTTTTGGCGCGAAGATGCCTGAGCACGCGCGCGCGTGCATGCAGCGCCAGTCGACTCTACAGAGCAGCGACGCGCGCATGAGCTCAGTCGATAATCACGGGGGCGCGCGATTCAAATATGCAAATCGCGAACTTTGAGCGTTATTATTTTTATTCGAAATCGATATTATTTTCTTAACAAATGAATATGTCAATACTTGGATGGGTGACCGCTGGGAGCTGTGACGCTCAGCTGGTTTTTTAGGTGTTTCTCCAACGTTCAACAAAGTGAGCAGGAGGTATGAGAATGACATTCGATGTCCAAGTCTACGAAATGTGACCTGGGCATCTAATATGAGCCTTCTCAATATACCGATCCACTCCGGAACGGGTTTTCCTAAACGGCATTTATCCCGTATGGCTTTGGCCAGAGGTTTTCCCCGTTCCACAGGCATAATATAAGCCTGGGCGAATGCGGAGGGGGAGGGAAAAGTGAAATGGGATTATAAATCAGGGGTATTCAGGGAGTATGGGGTATAAAAAGCACGAAGAAAAGAAGCGTGCTTGGGGAAAAATGTAAAAGGATGTTAAAATCCATACATGGAATAAAAAAATAAATAAATAAATAATAATAATAATAAATTTTTTTTATAGGAGGGAGGAAATTTTTTGAATGAAACCTCAGGGGACCGGTACTCTGGAGTGTGGGACTCTCCAGCATAGAAGTTGCTGGCCTACCCACTACAACCTCGCCCCCCCTTGACGCATGCCCGCCTGCTGCTACCTGCAGCTATCTACAGGTCAGAGCAGGTGAGGTCCTGCTCCATTCCTGGCTTGGTAACCCCCACCACGGAAACCGCCATTATGCATTACTTCGGGGAGGGGACCAGGTTGTTTGCCACGGGGCACTCTCCGGAGCAGTTATCCTCTATTCACTAGGGGAGGTCCGCCTTCTTCCGACGAAGGATGCCTTCCACAAAGTTGGCGACCCTCCCCCAGTTTTCCTCAGAAGAGTCACATCAGAAAGCCTTCAGGTGTAACCCCTCCGGCCTCGCCCCCCAGTTTAGCCCTCTCCGACATCCATCGCACACACACGAAGAAAGTGTGATGGGCATCGTCTTTCCCGGACCCGCACTCTAAGCAACTGGGGTCCGCGACTTTGCCCATCCTATGCAGGTACGCGCGGAAGTACCCATGAACGGTTAACATCTGGGTAAGGTAATAACTCACCTCCCCATGCTGTCGGTCGGTCCATGGGGCCACCTGACTTATTAGTCTGGCGGTCCGCCTGCCGCGCGTATCTTGCACCCACCGATCCTGCCAGCAGACGAGGGATTGCTCCCTAGCCCGCGACATGATTCAACGCCGCCGGGTTGGTCTCCGGGCAGATGAAGCACCTAGGCTCGAACTTGCAATCGGCTGCACTGTGCCCCGTCCGCCCGCACTGGAAGCAGGCATTGCCCCGATCGGGGCCCCCATAGCTCCGCCCACGGTGCCCATAGCCGAGACACTTAAAGCAGCGCTCAACCTGGACCCTGAGCCTGAGGCGGCAGTAGACCCATCCAATCGGGACCCAACCCACCTCCAGCAGCCTGCTAACGGCCTCCTCAGCAAGGACCACGAGAGCCAGTCTTTTTCCGACCTTGTTCGGTCCCGTGAGCCGTACGTCTAGAGGGCCGGTGTAGTCCTGCAATGCTCCAAGGACGGCGTCCCTAATCTCATCGACCGTGGCTCATCCATCCACGTCCCTGCCCTCCAAGGTCATGTTAGGTGTCAGAGAGCGGACCTCCTCGCCCCGCCCGACGGCCCGCCTCAGAACATTGGCGAAACCCTCCTTACTCTCCGCCGAAGCCTTCTGTAATTCGATCAGAACTTCCGCGCTTTGTGTGCGGCAGGTGTCCTTAATTCCTAGGCCATGTTGAGAGGGATTAACCTGGCGGCGGATCCCTCCGAGGATCTCCGCGTAAGTCCTCCCCTCAGCCGGCCTGAGGATAATCGCCTCCGGTCTGGCCTTTTTGCCTTTTTTCGGAGGCGGTTTCTCCGATTCCGTCTTCTTCGTCTCCTTCTTCTTTTTCTTTCCCTCCTTCTTCTCCTGTCGCTTGGGAACTGTTGTCCAGTCTGCTGCTAACTGCGTATCCGCCTGCTGAGACTCTGCCTTATTTCTGGCATCTTCTTTATGTTTCTTCGTTGGCCTCCCTTCAGCCGTATCAGTCGGCAGTGTAGAGGGTTGCCTTTTTTGAGGCTCACTGGCCTTCCGTGCATCGGGTGTTAGCATCCGCCGTACCGTAAGCTTTTTTAGCCCGATCAATTCTTCAAATTGCCCCTGTAAGACGGGTAACCCCTTTTTTATCGTGTTGTTCACGTTCTTTTGATCTTCATTGATTCTATCATTTCCTTGAAGAGTTTTTTGATAGAATCAATGACCTCTGACTCTGCGTCCTTTTCTGTTGTTGCAGCACCATGTGATGTAGATGGGTGCGCTACTATCTCGTCTGCCGCACCATGTGATGTAGATGGGTGCGCTACCATCTCGTCCGCCGTAGCGCTGCCATAGCTACTAGCGCTCGCAATGCTTGATGCGCTTGTGGTTCTCCTGTTCGCTCTTCTCTGTTCTGATTACGATCCATCCTGAAAAAATAAGTTTTCGTCCCCCCATGTGGCCGGCCTCCAGGCTCCCTCAACGACGGGCTCGCCAGAGCATCTCCCCAACACACTCTCACGCGCTAGCCCACCTCCACTCCCTCGAGCTTCCCACCCGAACAAAAGGTGTTCCGCTCTCTGGGGAGCTTCCGGGAGCCAAAGATGGTTCGGTTCGGCCAAGCGCGCAATTGGAAGCTAGTCTCCTCACCCAGGATCTCCTTTTGACAGCTCACAGGCCCGCACCGCACGGCTAGCACGGTCTTTAGCTCGGGTTTGTTTCGTCCCACTATCTTGTCTTCTCTGTATTCTGTATTCGGTGGGTTTCATGCTCTATAGCTCCACGTAAAGAAAGATGACCACCTTCCAAGAGATACCCGTTTATAGGGCCCCTAGATGGCTCGCCTCCGTCTGTCTTTATCTATCCGGTCTGAGTCCGTTTATAGGACCCACGGTTCCGGCTTCGGCTAACGTGCAGTTCGCCCTTGGAATCCCAGAGGATCCTCGGACCGCTGCAGTCTGCTCCTCGCTCCGTGCACATGAGTCATTTAGCTTTCCTTGCACAAAATAGTGATCAGAGGTGACCACGAGCCCTCTTTACCCGATCGACAAGAAGTCAAGAAGGAACGGACAAGCGATAAGAGTACCCGTTTGTTGGCGCCACCGCCCGACGAGAAGGGTTTAAACCGCCACCCAGAGCTTCCGACAGCCGCCTCTGTTTTAGCGCTGCTGCTAAGAGCATTGACGCGACAGTAGACGTTGCCCAGCGGCCACGGCATGGACGTGGAGGTTGAAGATTTACCCGTGCCTTGAGCACAGGCTGAGACCGCCAGCACAGGCTGAGACCGCCTAGCACAGGCTGAGGCCGCCGATGAGACCAATTAATAATAATAAAAATAATAATAATATATTTTTTTTCCGAAGAGGGAAATGCGCAGTCGCACCTTAGGTGGCCATGCAAAGCTCACCGGTGTGTGGGGCTGTACCCTGTCCATACGACCCACTAAAACCCTACCTCTTTTTACTAGACCTCATTTATTAGGTTACCGCTTTGGACCCGCTTTTACATTACTCAAAGTGGTCGTTTCTTCGTTGGTTAGACGATTACTCCTTTCTGTACCGCTTCCTGATATCTCCACGGGAGTTCTCTTCTTTCTTCTCTCTTTGTCTCTTCTATGACACGTCGAGATTGCTGGTCGAGAACGATGTTTACATCGTTCTTTATCATCACCTCCACGATATTATCGGGGGTGAGTTGTCCAATCTTGTCCTCTAGTAGTCGTCGTTCTGCTCGCCACATTTCGCATGTGAAGAAGGTGTGTTCCGCACTATCGTCATCTTGTCCGCAGCCGAGGCAGTTGGGGCTTGCTACCTTTCCTTGCTTGCACAGGTAGGATCGGAAGTATCCATGTCCTGACAGCAGTTAGGTCAGATAATAATTTACCTCCCCATGGTTCCTTTCTATCCAAACTTTAAGTTTTGGCAATAGGCGTGCGGTCCACCTGCCTCGGCGGTCCGCGTCGTATCTCCGTTGCCACTGGTCAGTGGTTGTAGTCCTTTCTTCTTCAGCTAGTTTAGCTCTATCGATAGCTTGGCCTATCTGTTCTGCGTTGCGCCTTCTTTCGTAGATCATTTTCCGTTCCAACGCCCGCAAGTCTATCGGAATGACTCCCGCGATAGCTAGTACCGCGGGTTCTGAAACCGTGCGGTATGAGCGATAAAATTCCTTTTGTGGTACCTTCACCCATATCTCTGCTCCGTAGAGCAGAATGGAGTGTGTTACCAACATTAAAAATTTCCTCTCGCTGGCCCTTAGTCCGCCAACATTCCTCATTAATTAACTGAGCGATTGTGCAACCTCCGATGCTTTATTCGCCGACCTTTTAATGTGTTCAGCGAAGCTCATCTTCGAATCTAGAGTGAAACCTAGATACTTGATTTGCTCCTTTGTCTCCATGTTAAGACCTTCAATGTGCATGTCTTGGATATTGTCGAAGGTAGTCTTGTGCTTCTTAGTGAGGAAAATGAGCTCGGTCTTTTTCGCTACTAGATCTAAGCCGTGGTCATCCAACCATCTTCTGAGTATCCGCATTACGCACGATAGCTTCCACTGTATTTCTTCCTTGGTTCTTCCTAAAATGACGATCACTACATCGTCGGCATAGCCAATCAAGTAGCATCCATCAGGCAGCTCAAGCCTCAGGATATCGTCGTACAATATGTTCCACAACTCTGGTCCCAGGATTGATCATTGGGCATCCCCGGCGGTTACCTTTTTCGACCTATATTCATCCTGGGTTTCATTCAAAAGCTGTCTATCTTTGAGATAATCTTCCATTATTCTAAGTAGATAGGGGGGAGCATGGTACTTCTCCCTTAGCGGACTCATCATATTTTTCCACGCAGCGGAATTAAACGTATTCCTGATATCGATGGTAGCGAGTACTACTACCTCTTTCGAGTGTTGATACTTCTGTTGTTCTTTTTGGAACGTTCTTTGTACAACTGCAACAGCATCGGCCGTAGACTTGCCTCTGCGGAAACCAAATTGTTTATCGGATAAGTCGACTCCAGCCTGTACCGCTGCCTGTAGTCTCGATCTTATGAGTTTTTGCAGCACCTTGCCAACGGTGTTTAGCATGCATAAGGGGCTATTTCCCGATGCGCTGTTTGGATCTCATTTTCCTTTGTCTATCAGCACTAGCTTCTGCTTTTTACATCTCTTTGGGTAGCACCCGGTTTTCAGGCATGCGTTATACATGCGAAGAAATGTATTAGGTGTTATTTCAGCCACTAGCTTCAGGATTTCTGAGGGAATACCATCTGGCCCTGGAGCTATCTGGTTTTTCATAGATTTCACTGCTATTGCTTGTTCTCTTTCAGTAAAGAGGGGGATCTCATCATTCTCGACTGTTACGTGCTGAGACTGTCTCTCTTCGTGTTCTGGAAACAGTGCTGTTACTATCCTTTCCATTACGTCGGCGTCTCTTGGTGGTGGCTTTGAGTGCTTTCCGAGTTTCTTCAGTACGATTTTGTACCCCAGGCCCCACGGGTCATTATCCACCTCAGCGCAAAGAGCTTTCTAGTGTGTTGTTTTGCTCTTTTTGATGGCTAGATAAAGCAGCTTCCTTGCAGCTCGTTTTCCATCTTCCGCAGTTCTATCTCATTTTGATCAATTCCCCTTCTTGCTCGTTGAGTGTGTCTTCTGAGACGTTGGCACTCTCTTCGTAGGTCCGCAATCTCGTCGTTCCACCAGTAAACTGGTGATCTCCCTTTTTTGAACGCTTTTCTTGGCATTGATTCCGCGCACATATGTTCGATGAGTTCCATCGTTGCTTCCACCAGGAGTTCTGCGTCTTCTGAGTTTTCTGCTGGTAGTTCCGCTAAAGCCCTTTCTTCTTGTTGGATTGTTGATCTGAACTTTTCCTTGTTCAGCTTTGCGAGATTCCATCTCGGAGCTCGCTGCTGTTTGCTTCTCTGTTCGGAGTGTCCAGTAAGATAAGATAAGATAAGATAAGATATTCCTTTATTCGCCTGTGAGGGCAAAAATTAAAATGTACAGAAAACTTTCATAACAAAATTTATATGTACAAAACGTATTTCCTTAGTAAGGATTACCTTTGACGTTATAATTACAAGAAACAGCCGGTGATATAGGTGCTGTTTTTTTCCTGATTCTCGTCTCTTGTAGGTAGACTGCATGTCTTGCACAAATCCCTTTAGTTTAAGAGTACCTTCCTTAATAGGCTGTGCGACGTTCTTCTGCTTTTCCATCGCCTTTTGGAATCGTTGAATCCAATCTAGCATCTCTGTGAGGTTCGACTGCATCAGCCGGTCCGATTCCAGTATTTCTTGTTGATGTCGTTTTAGTAGCTCAACTAGTCTGTTTTGAGTATCAGGCCTTCTCTTTATTCCGCCTGGATGCGGGATCTTAGAAGCTTCTCCAGGAGCTTCCCGGCAGTGTCCAGCATGCATAGGGGCCTATACGCCGACGGAGCATTAATTGGTCCCTTGCCCTTGCTTATCAGCACAAGTCTCGCCTCCTTCCAGCGTGAATAAAATATTCCCGCCTGAAGGCACGAGTTGTACATGCTAAGCAAGAGCTCAGGATGGCTCTTTGCCACCGCTTTCAGTATTTCCGCTGGAAGCCCGTCAGGCCCCGGCGCCTTGTTGTTCTTAAGGGAACGCGCTGCGCGTTGTAGTTCCGCCCTTGTGAAGGGCGGTGCCTCGGAGCCCTCAAGAGCCAGGGGTTCATCCCGTCGTATGGGATGAGTGGGGAACAGAGCATGGACTATTCCGTCCATTACCTCCGCGCTCATGGGCTCGCTCTTACCGAACGCACCCAATTTGCGGGTGATAATTTTATACCCTAACCCCCAAGGATCGTTGTTCAGATCCTCCCCTAGCTTCTTCCAGCAATATCTCTTACTCGCTTTAATGGCTTGCTTCAGAGCTCTTTTCGCCATTAGATATTCGGCGATCCTGAGAGCGGCTTCGCGGTCGCGCCTCTGGGCCCGCTGGGCCACTCGGCGCAGCTGCAGGCATCCCCGCCCCAGCTCCGCGATCTCGTCCGTCCACCAATAAGCAGGGCGGCGCACACTTCTCGAAGATCTCCTCGGTATTGCTTCCTGGCAGGCTTGGCGGATTATACCCATTGTGGTATCAATCACCGCTTCAGCCCGTTCGGAAAGCGACCCATTTCTAGGCACTTCAACCAGGGATTGCTGACCACGTTCAAGCGCCTGGGAGAACTTCTCGTGATCCATCTTCGACACGACCCATCTGGCTGGGCGACGTTCGGCCGCCACCCTGACCGGCACGACATCACGAACGTGGAACGTGATATACTGATGATCGCTGGCTGTATAGTCCTCGATCACCCGCCAATCCCGCATACGTGCGGCCAGACGTTCCGTCGCAAAGGATACATCGGGGATGGTCTCCCTATAGCCAGGTCTCCTGAAGGTCGACGTGGAGCCAGTGTTTAAAACAACCAGCCCCAGCCTAGACGCCAAGTCCATTAGTCGCCTTCCCCTGGAGTCTGGCAAGGGTTCACCCCATTCGAGAGCTTTGCTGTTAAAATCCCCGGCTACTATCAGCTCTCCCTCCACGTCTCTGAGCGCATCCTCGAGAGCATCCAATTTGGATTGGAAGCCCTCGATGGCCTCGTTCGGAGTGAGGTAGCAGCTTACATAAGTAACGCCACCACACCCGACCCAAACGTAGCCGCGGCCAGAGCCGTGACACGTAACCCGAAATCGACGTGGGTTGAAAACCCAGACAGCCGCGGTACCGAGGTGATCCCGATACCACACCCCTGCATCGCCATCTGGATATTGTTCGCTGACAAGAACAATGTCAGCGTCCTTCTCGAGGCAGATCTGCGTGAGTAGGTCGTGCGCCGTCCTACTCCTATTCAGGTTCGCCTGCAGGATCTTAGCCATTTTGGCGAGACCTCGCTAGGGCCTCTCTGAAATTCCCACAGGCCCCAGAGCCAGCGACATGGTTCAACGCCGCCGGGTTGGTCTCCGGGCAGATGAAGCACCTAGGCTCGAACTTGCAGTCGGCTGCCCTGTGCCCCGTCCGCTCGCACTGGAAGCAGGCACTGCCCCGATCGGGGCCCCCACAGCTCCGCCCACGGTGCCCATAGCCGAAACACTTAAAGCAGCGCTCAACCTGGGCCCTGAGCCTGAGGCGGCAGTAGACCCATCCAATCGGGACCCTACCCACCTCCAGCAGCCTGCTACCGGCCTCCTCAGCAAGGGCCACGAGAGCCAGTCTTTTTCCGACCTTGTTCGCTCCCGTGAGCCGTACGTCTAGAGGGCCGGTGTAGTCCTGCAATGCTCCAAGGACGGCGTCCCTAATCTCATCGACCGTGGCTCATCCATCCACGTCCCTGCCCTCCAAGGTCATGTTAGGTGTCAGAGAGCGGACCTCCTCGCCCCACCCGACGGCCCGCCTCAGAACATTGGCGAAACCCTCCTTACTCTCCGCCGAAGCCTTCTGTAATTCGATCAGAACTTCCGCGCTTTGTGTGCGGCAGGTGTCCTTAATTCCTAGGCCATGCTGAGAGGGATTAACCTGGCGGCGGATCCCTCCGAGGATCTCCGCGTAAGTCCTCCCCTCAGCCGGCCTGAGGATAATCGCCTCCGGCCTGGCCTTTTTACGTTTTTTCGGAGGAGGATTCTCCGATTCCGTCTTCTTCGTCTCCTTGTTCTTTTCCTTTCCCTCCTTCTTCTCCTGTCGCGTGGGAACTGTTGTCCAGTATGCAGCTGACTGCGTATCCGCCCGCTGAGACTCTGCCTTCTTTTTGGCATCTTCTTTGGGTTTCTTCGTTGGCCTCTCTTCAGCCGTATCAGTCGGCGGCGTGGAGGGTTGTCTTTTTTGAGGCTCACTGGTCTTCCGTGCATCCGGTGTTAGCATCCGCCGTACCGAAAGCTTTTTTCGCCCTATCAATTCTTCAAATTGCCCCTGTAAGACGGGTAATCCGTTTTTTATAGTGTTGTTCACGTTCTTTTGCTTCTTCATTGATTCTATCATTTCCTTGAGGAGTTTTTTGATAGAATCAATGACCTTTGACTCTGCGTCCTTTTCCGTTCTTGCAGCACCCTGTGATGTAGATGGGTGCGCTACTATCTCGTGTGCCGCACCCTGTGATGTAGATGGCTGCGCTACCATCTCGTCTGCCGTAGCGCTGCCATAGCTACTAGCGCTCGCAATGCTTGATGCGCTTGTAGTTCTGATGCGCATTAACGGGACCTTTAAGGTTCTGCTCTCCAGGCTACCTACCTCTGCTGCTCGCTCTTCTTTGTTCTGATTACGATCCATCCTGTGAAAATAAATTTTCGTCCCCCCATGTGGCCGGCCTCCAGGACCCCTCAACGACGGGCTCGCCAGAGCATCTCCCCAACACATGCCTGTAGGAGACCCTCTGACTTGGACCATCATAAGAGGATATAGCACACCCTCACGCGCTAGCCCACCTCCATTCCCTCGAGCTTCCCACCCGAACAAAAGGTGTTCTGCTCTCTGGGGAGCTTCCGGCAGACATCACGCGTCAGAGCGCACTCGCCATTGCCGATTGACCCGCGGTGGCTAGCCGCAGAGCCGCCCGTCTTGCCGCCAGCGGGAGCCGAAGATGGTTCGGGTCGCCCAAGCGCGCAATTGGAAGCTAGTCTCCCCACCCAGGATCTCCTTTTGGCAGCTCACAGGCCCGCACCGCACGGCTAACACGGTGAACCGTCTTTAGCTCGAGTTCGTTTCGTCCCACTATCTTTGTGCTCGGTGGGCTTCATGCTCTATAGCTCCACGTAAAGAATGATGACCACCTTCCAGGAGATACCCGTTTATAGGGCCCCTAGATGGCTCGCCTCCGTCTGCCTCTATCTATCCGGTCTGAGTCCGTTTATAGGACCCACGGTTCCGGCTTCGGCTAGCGTGCAGTTCGCCCTTGGAATCCCAGAGGATCCTCGGGCCGCTGCAGTCTGCTCCTCGCTCCGTGCACATGAGTCATTCAGCTTCCCTTGCACTGCAAACAGTGATCGGAGGTGACCACGAGCCCCCTTTACCCGATCGACAAGAAGTCGAGAAGGAACGGACAAGCGATAAGAGTACCCTTTTGTTGGCGCCACCGCCCGACGAGAAGGGTTTAACCCGCCACCCAGAGCCTCCGTCAGCCGCCTCTGTTTTAGCGCTGCTGCTAAGAGCATTGACGCGACAGTAGACGTTGCCCAGCGGCCACGGCATGGACGTGGAGGTTGAAGATTTACCCGTGCCTTGAGCACAGGCTGAGACCGCTAATAATAATAATAATTACGATTATTATAATAATAATAATAATAATAATAATAATAATAATAATAATAATAATAATAATAATAATCATAATAATAATAATAATAATAATAATAATAATAAATGTAAAGAAAATATATATTCTTTAAATATGTCAATCTCGCGCCTTAAGTTTAAGTTAGTGTTTAGTGGATAAGTTAGAATTAGTAAACATGTCGCGAGCTGGCTCGAGCGCGGCTTAGGAGAGGCTATGCGCGCGGCAGTTATATTGCCATGCTCGGGTGAGATTTTGGAGGTGCCAACACGTACGGACGTGTGAGCGAGCGGTTACCTTTCTGAGACTCGAGAACCAGTGCACCGGGCTGCAGGCGAGAGCGAGACGACTGAGTAACCGGCGCATTCGTCCTGGCAGCAGGCGTCGGCTCTGTAAGTACCGCCCGCTTCTATTGTGCGCGCGTGCGGTAGACTACGCGTGGCGTGGGAGTCGAGAGACGACTCCTAGTGCGTACAGTACGCGGTCGTGCTCCGCGATTCCTCCAAGTCCGTCTTTCTTTCTCTCTCTTGTAGGTGACTCTCGTGCGTGCGAGAGTCGCTACTCGGATCAAGAATCAAGGGTCTTTTACGTCCAGGATAAGGAGAATAGGCTAAGTTTTTTGGAATAATAAGTAAACATGATTCACACAATATAAAAGGTTATAAAATTTACTGTTCAAAATGTCAAGTGGAATGTAATGTAATGACAAAAGGTAGGATGGTAAAATAAAAAGGGGAGAGGAAAAGAGGGGGGAGGAGGGTGGAGGATGGGGTTAATCTTAAGTTTTGACCTTATAACTATATAATATAGGAAGATATACATATATATATATATATTAGGAGGGGTATATACTGTGACGCAGGGTACTGCGGGTACCCTCGCGCCGTCGCGAGCTGGCGCGAGAGGACGTGAGCGCCACTTAGGTTACGCTAAGCCGGCGCGCGCGGGAGAGATAGCTGGCCAAATCTTGGGAGAGATTCTCGAACCGTTGACGAGGACGGACGCGCGGTGGTGACGAGCGAGATAGCGGGAGCGGGCGAGAGGAAGCGAGCGAGTAGCGGCCGGACGACAAGTGCGAAGGCGAGCGGTCGAGGACGAGCGAGAGTCCGACGCACTGTAAGTACATCCCAGAGTACCAGGCGAGGAGTCGAGGACCGCCTTGACTCCAAGACGAAGCGTCATCTTTCGCGCGCTCGTGGGCATGGTTGCCCAGAGATTTCTCCTTCTTCTCTCTAGCATAGGCTAGGCGCGGACTCCCGTGCGGTGGAAGTCGCGGCTCTTGGTAACGAGCCGCAACGTAGGAAAACGTCGTGGCCGAGGACAGGAGCCCGAGGTCTCATTCGCTACGTATCGCACGGAGCGGGTAAGCGGCCCGTTCCCTCTCCCCCGGGTTTACATTTGTCTACCGCGCGGAGCAGGCAGGCGGCCTGTTCCCTATTTTGTGCGTTTGTTTACGCGGAGTGAAGTCGTCGCTCCACGTAAACTTTGCTGTACGCGAGTTGTGCGATATAAATTCTAGAAATCGTGCGTTCGAGCAATTTAGGCGAAAAATTGAATTTTTCTTTAGGAAACGGGGAAGAGAAATTTTTTCACTAGTAGAATTAGGTGGAGAGAGAGAATCGCGCGTGGCGGCGAACGCTTCTTCAAGCGGCAGAAGCGTCCGAAAAAGTGAATTCAGTTGTCTTTGCCATCGGATTTATTCGGAAAATAAATTTTCCGATTTTTTTTTCGTGTTCGGAGCAATAATTCGAACAGACAGTTGCAGCCGTACCCTGCTCCTGTCAAAAAATTTTTTTTTCTGTTTGAAATTTCTGGAGTAGATTTCGCGAAGCGGACAGTTGCAGCCGTGCCCTGCTCCTGTTCGGAGGCTTTGCGATACTGGAACTCACGAGGAGTTCAAGATTCCGATTAAATAAGTGAACGGTCGCAGCCGTGCCCTGCTTCCGTTCAAGAGGCTTTTAATCACTGAACACATGGGGTATTCAGACTCATTTAACAGCATACAGTCGCAGCCGTGACCTGCTTCTGTTTCGGACAGCTATTGAATGAATACTCGAAATTTCATTAAATTTTAGGCAAAGACAAATAGAGAATTCACGTTTTCGGTAAGGGAATCTTTCGAGTTGGCCAGTTAGCTAACAATTGTAGTTTACAAAAGTTGTAATATACTAACACCCGAAACACGTTTGGGAGTTCAAATTGACCTCGAGAAACTAAAGTTTCCGTGGAAAATTCGTTTTCTCGCTGAATTTGGCAGCGAGAATTTCAGACCGAGTCGCGTAAAAATAAGTAGATATTTTTGACGCAGTTCAAACGCGACTGTACTACAAACTGTAGGCAGTCGTAGAGAAATTCTCTAAAACGTGTTTCAGCGAGAGAATCTCCCACACTACACAGTAGGCGTAGTTGCGTCGCCAACCGAAAGGGCCGTCCCATAATTTGTTTTGCGTTTTTGGGACAGAGGGCAGACCTGTACACAATCAGGTGAAGATGAAGTACAGAGCGGAACCTACGGAACCTACGGAACGGGACGTCCAACAATGGCTGCTGGCGATCACGACTGTCGAACAAGATGACCGGAGATCGTCCTTGTACGCAGACTCTGTAGTAAGAGATACTGCAGAGGGACAGGTCGCAGACCTTCAAACGCTACTGGAGAGGATATAGCAGGCAGTCGAAGAACACAACGTCAGATACAGAGATCTGACGTACATGGTGACGACCCAGGCAAAGACCATCGCGACCCTGACGAGCAGGGTAGACAAGCTAACGCAAGAGGTCGAGCAGCTGAGGTCTCCGATGTCAAATTCGAGGTTCGACATTCGGCAAAACGACTGACAACGGGAAAATTAATACCCAACGCAGTCATCGCCAAGGGTTGAATCCCAAGATACGTTCACGAGGAACTATCCCACATTCGGCTGCAATTTGGACGGCACCCCGGCCAGAACACACAGAGATTTCCGGGGCGCGTGGGAGTGATTGTCAGGTGGGCAATCTAGGGAGATTCTCTCGAGCCTTCATCGAGGAAGGGCGCGAGCGTGTGTGCGAGGGTAACAGGAGGAACCCGAGGACTGACCGTGGCTGCCGAATCTGTAAGAACCGCCCGACTATTTGTGCAAGTGCGGGCGTGTACGCGGCGAGGAGTCGAGGAGCGCCTCAACTCTAAATCAGAACATCGTTCAGCGAACGCGCGGGAACGATCTCCCCTGCTCCATCTCTCTCTGCGGCAGGTCGTGATCGCGGAATCTCGTGCGGCGAGAGTCGCGGCTCTCGTAGACGAGCTGCCGCGTGGTCGAACATCGGGACCTTGAGCACGAGCTGGAGGTCAGATACATCGCGTATCGCGTGGAACGGGCAAGCGGCCCGTTCCCTTGTGTGTGTATGTATGTGCACGTACGGAGCAGGTAAGCGGTCTGCTCCTGAACACATCTGTTTGTTTACGCGGGGCGAAGCCGCCGCTCCGCGTAAACACCACCGATCGCCGGTCGCGCGATCAGCCGGCGCGGCCGAGAATTTGTAGGAGTGTGCGCGTTTGCATTCGCGCGCAGCTCCGCTATACTCGGGCGCGTTCGGAGCATTCGGCTCGCGCGCCCGACTTCTACTAACTTCCCCGGGACGCGGCTTTTGTAATTTGATTTACGGAGGCAATAAATGCTTCCGACTTACATTTTACTTATTCATGTCGTTCTTCCGAGTAGTCCGCGGGACTACTTGACACACCGTACCTATTCCTAACCTCCCGGATAACGCCAATCTCCAGTAGAACTGAACGGACGGCATCAGCTGTCCAAGGGACGGACAGCTACGCGAGCGCGAGAGACGCACTCGCATCTAGCACGCGAGTACAAAAAGCGAGAGTACAGGCGTACTCTCGCGTTGTATACGGGCCGCGGCGACGTGTGTTCGCCGTCGGGTGCTCGCGCGCACCCCTAGGTAAGGACCTCGAGGGGCACTCGTGTGCGCCCCATTGTACCTGTCTCGAGGAGAAAGGTCTCCCCCGCGAGATAAAAGGTTAACTAGGAACCCCGTTACAAAATTAACTTGAAAACTGCATCGTTAACATTTTTTATTACCTATTGTAACGGGGCCGTTCCTGGTCCGCACCTACGTCCCTCAATGTGGCTGTGTAAAGCAGCATGCCGCACACGTGCGATGCAGTATGCTACAATCGCCGGGAGATTCGAACTCCCGCGGCTTCCTCGAGCTCAGCTGAGCCCTAGTGCGTGTAGAAAATGATCGCGAAAATCACCCGCGCTTACTAGTTCTCGGTCGCAGTTCACGGGAAGGTTGGACGTGACCGGGAAAATAACAGAAAGTTTCAAATAAATATGAAATATGCCGAGGTCGATCGCGAACGGGCACGCTGTTTGATCAAGAGTCACAAAAAGTTCTAGTTTTGTGATTCATGTAGTGGAAAACCTCCAGAACAGTATCCAAAATATCGATTTTTTTAAAAAATATCAATTTACGTTATTGTCTACTTACGCTGACTAGGAGTTATTTTTTTTAAATAAATGACTTAAAATTCGTGATCAGTGACCTAAAAAACCCCTATTAAAGTAGTTTCAATGTTTATAAATCGGTTTAAAATCGTAAAACTTGATTTTGATGTCATTTTAATCAAATTTGAAGCAAATTTTCACTTTTCGCGATTTTCTGCCTTTTCATTGCATGGGAAGTAGAAACTTCTATAAAAAGATCAAAACATGGTTTTCAATGTATTTTTTCCCGTAGAATTCAATTCTGAAGTCAAAAAAATAAAATTTTTCTTTATTTTTTTTAATTTAAAAAAAAACTTGAAAAACCGTAAAAAATGAGGTTTTTCGAGCAAAATCCCATAAAAATGTAGCGGGTCCATCCATCCTTTTTTATTGCTAATTCGGATTCAGCGTCGAAAAATACATAAGAATATATAAGTCTGGTCAATTGCACAGATACCTTTTTTTTGTGGACCTGTGTAATGATAACTTGTAACTTGCTATTGTAATTTCACCGTTTTCCGCAAAATGTGCTTAAACTAGGTTAGGTCCATCTACGCAGCTCCTCAATTATAGCTAACAAGGGAAGGCACGCAAGTGTCCAACTCCGATTTTTTTTAAACTTTGCAAATCGGTAGATTATCGAAAAATATTAGACACGCGTTTTTTTTTAGCTGCTGATACGATGATTTAGGGGGTTAAAACCACCCCTAAAGTTTATTCCTAAATATGGCCGTTAAATCATATTCTGCAGATATTTTCACTTCGAATCATTATTTTTTAATCAAGTAAAATTATTTTTATAACCTAATGACCCAGTAACCCAATAATTCAATAACTTATAATCCAGTACTAAAATCGACCTAAGGGTTTGAAGAGGCAAACCATGTTTAATCTTAAAAAAGATTAAAATATCTTTCAGAAAATCTCAAAATCAGTCAAAAATATCAATTTCTGTTATTTTTTCGATCAATTTACTAATTAATCAATTTGTAAATGTGGATATAAGATTGTGTAAACATGTATACGTATAAGTTGAGCTTGAAAAAAGCACAAATTGGGAAAATGTAGTGTTGGGAGCTAGTACAGGCAAACATGTTTAACCTTAAAAACAATTAAAATATCTTACAAAAAATAATAAAATCTGTTAAAAATCCCAATTTGTGTTATTTTCAAGCTCAACATACATGTATAGTAAATTGATAAAAAAAAATAGCAGAAATTGACATTTTTGACTGATTTTGAGATTTTCTGAAAGATATTTTAATCTCTTTTAAGATTAAATATGGTTTGCCTCTTCAAACCCTTAGGTCGATTTTACTACTGGATTATAAGTTATTGAATTATTGGGTTGCTGGGTCATTAGGTTATAAAAATAATTTTACTTGATTAAAAAATAATGATTGGAAGTGAAAATATCTGCCGAATATGATTTAACGGTCATATTTAGGAATAATCTTTAGGGGTGGTTTTAACCCCCTAAATCATCGTATCAGCAGCTAAAAAAAAACACGTGTCTAATATTTTTCGATGATCTACCGATGTGCAAAGTTTCAAAAAAATCGGAGTCGGACATTTGCGTGCCTTCCCTTGTAAGAATAAAGCAGCCGAAGTAAAACCAATAACAATACTACGTTTCGAATTGCAAAACTGACTCATAAAATATCCTCGAAAATTTAAAGTTTTTGTTTCTAATCGTTTGGGTGAGATTAACAAGAGTACAGATACCAATGAATGGAGATGGGTTCCCACTAACGATAAACCCTGCGAACAATGGAACGCGGTGCGCGTCGTGTACCCTAGGTAAGGGGAGCAGATGGTTATTGGGTCCGATATTTTTTACAGAGACGAAAAACAGAATGGCCGAGCGCTGAATTAACAATCGATCTGCATAAAGGTGACTCAGAAATTCGTTCAAAAATTAAATTGGCAGCTGACGTGTTTAAAGAATGTCCGATAATTAAATTAACATGTTTTCCTCTTACAAATGCTCATTATCGATTATTTCAAGAGTAACTGAAGCGACTGACCGTATGCGGAAAATACTATCATCACTATTAAATCGGAGACTAAAAACAAAAGAAGTCTGTATAAAACTGAGCCTAAATATATTATTTTTCGAGGAAATGCATTGGGTTGTACCGTCACATAAAAATAAACACTCATATACATAAAGGCACATCGACACGTTCGGTCGCGGCATCTTTCAAAATTCTCTTTGTTATTGTTCCCTTCCATGCCCGCTGAGAAGCGCCTCGCGATGCAGCGATCGCCATCGCGCCGCTCGGCGTCAGTTCCCTCTCCTGGACAAGCGTTTATCCCTCCTTTCCGAAATTACATTTAAGAAATATGTACCCACTCTAGGCGTGTGACGTCACGCCATGCAGCGCCGAAATCGTGAAGATCAAGAGAGAGAGAAGCGTGGTTTTGACTATAAAAGGCGGTGCTCTACAGAGTTCCGGACAATCGAGACATTCTTGATTTTCTTAACACTTGTCCAGCATTCTCTAAAGAAATAGCTTATAATAGCTTAAAGACTCGAAGCTAAATAGCTATAAGCATGCGTTTGCCATGACGTATGCAAGCTAAAGCTAAGAAAAATTAAATTAAAATTTGCTAACCTTCTCTTGATTGTAAAATGTAAAATAAAAATCTCTTGGGTGACGCGTGACTTGGGTGATGGGTGACCGAGCTGTCAGTTGCGACGCTTCCCCCATCTCTTAGGTGTTTTTCTCCACACTCAACAAAGTGAACGGAAGATATGAGAATGATAAATTCGTTGCTCAGGCCTACGAAATGTGACTTGGGCATCTAACTTGAGCATTCTCAATATACCGACCCACTTCGGAACGGGTTTTCCTAATCGGCATTTACCCTGGTATAGATTTGGCCACAGGTTTTCCCCGTTCCACAGGCATAACCCTGGGCGAATGCGGAGTGGGACTTAGGGACGTAGGGCGGAAGAGAGATCTGCTGACTAACAGAGGCCTAGGGAAACGCTAGGCTACAGGGTGGGTAAGGTCAGTGCCGTGTTTTCCCATCACACCTAAACGAGGGGTTAGAGCTATGTCCTCCTCCCGCTCGGTAGTCGGCATAAAACATAGGAGTCGGCAGGTAGTGCTGGGCCCAAGAGGCTGCACGAGATACTCACTCGAAAAAAAAATAAAAATAAAAATTACCTACAAAAGTAAGTTTGCATGAACTTTGTAAGTGCAACAGTTAATTTGCATATGGCCGCCAAAATTGAAAACTGCCATTTTTTTATTGATTAAATAACTGAAACAATATTTTATTAATTGACTTTATATTCTTCCGAGATTTAGTTCACAACTATAGTAATATGTAAAAAAAATTTAGGAAGATTCATTAATTATAATTGATATAATTATAAGCCGATACAAAAATCATTTTACGCGGAGAAAAAAATTCAACATATAATGGAATACTTGAATTTTAATATCTATTTCAAAATTTTTATGTTGGTTTATTTTAGAGGGGCTTACATGCAGTTAATTTTTTCTAAGCCATGTATAAAATCATATGAATCAATGTTTTGGCAGATTTTAAAAACAAAAAAAGTCATTAAAAAACGTTGAAAAATATTATCATTTAAAAAAAAATGTTCCGATCAGGTCAATACACTTGTAGAAAGCGATAATAACGTATTTGCCGCAATTGAACGCAACCAAATTAAAATTAAGCTCTACGGTTGAGCAGGTAGCCTCTTGATACTATACAATAATATTACCCGAAATACGATTGAACAATGAATGCAATGTTCTTCAAAATTATCATCGGAAGTGATAAAAAAATACTTTATAGCCTTGCGAGTGGGAGAGACAGGCAACGTTTGGCAACAGTATAGAGTCGCGCGGTTCCCGTACAATACGTCTCGATATCTCGGCGGGCGTGCCCGTATTTTTCATTTATCGCGTCTATCTATCGATTTCCAGAAATCTATTGAATCAATCCGAATAATTTTTGTTCAAGTGATAGAATTTTTCGATCTCTTTTCATTTATGTTTTGTCTTACAGAAAAGTGGCCAGAACAACCTCTTATATGGTTTTATACGCGGGTATAAAAAGATGATTTTTTTTTAAAATCCTCTAAAATGAACAAAAATAAAATTTTAGAAAAATTTCGTCATGAATATTAATATTCAAGTATCCCATCATATGTGGATTTTTTTTCTTGTTGGTTTTCGTAGCTGTGGTACATTTTGCAATTAAAAAAATAAGAAAAATTCGACTTTTAATTACACGAATAATAATTAATGAATCTTCCTAAATTTTTTTACACATTATTATTGTTGGAAACTAAATCTCAAATGAATATAAAGTCCATTTATGAATTATTTTTTCAGATACTTAATCAAGAAAATGATGACAGTTTTCAACTTTGGCGGCTATTTGCAAATTAACTATTGTACTTACAAAGTTCATGCAAACGTATTTTTGTACATAATTTAAATAATACTTTCCACTGAAGGATTTCATTTATTAATTAATTTTTTAGAAATTTTAATAGAATTTCATTTTAATAGAATTACAGACAGTGAATTATGTGTTCGGTGAGACTCCAATTAGCAATTAGCAATTATAGGGATGTAGAGAGTTCCCATATTTTTTAAATTAAAGGTATACATGTCTGTAATCATTGGAAGAAATTTTTCTTATTTGAGTGTACGTAGACTTTTTGAAAAAGGTTTTTTTTGCGATTTAAGAGAGAGAGCGAGAGAGAGAGAGAGAGAGAGAGAGAGAGAATTGCTCTCCGAAGTAGTGCAAGGCGCGAGCCACTGGCGAGGGCAAATATTATGCCTCGGTCACATCTAACGTGCAAAATGCGAAGCGAAGCTTCACTGAGAGAAGGTCGGAGTAGCTGCTCTCGTGAGGTATCCGTGCCACTCTGAATTGGTATAGCGTGGTCACTCTCGTCATCGGAGTAGCAGTTACTCCGACCGGAGGAGACCGTGTCCCGAGTCAGTAAGGCAGGTGTACCAAGTACCCGGCGCAACAGCTATTCTTTAAGTAACAGCAACCGCTATTGTAAACAGCTGAGAGCGCGAATTTTCTTGGGCGCCGTGCAGCATAAGTAATTCATTCATGGTACTATAAACTAAAATTAGTGTCTATTGTGCTCGCGTCGTTGAACATTCAGATGAGAAAATGGCAACCTTTTTTGTAAAAGAGGAAATTCAGATTCAAGGATCTATTCATCAAAGGTAAGTTTTTCACGTGACGCATAAATGAGGTTATGCATGCACAAACTACATATGCTTTTAAATATTTAACTGCATTCACAAGGACAGCGATGCAAGGCGCTAGCCACTGGCGAAGCTCGCCATGTGGCATAATTTTGAAATAACATATCTCTTTAAATACAGCCGCATCATGGGACGTGCATGCGTCGGAGGTACAATCTTTATGTGTATATACACAAAAAAATAGACCGTTTGCTTTGAAAACTCGTTCTTCGAAAATACGAAAACGATAAAGTCAGAAATCTTAAATTATAAATTCTCTGCATTTTATAATTATTCTATACAATAGTTTTCAAACCATTTGATCGATTAGAACATATTTTTTCACTTGATATGTATATATTGTATTTTATTTATATTATATTTTTTTTTCACAGCATAAAGTATGCATTTAAACATAATCAATTAAGTATTTTATAAATTAAAAGTCTTTCTGTTGCACAATATACGTTGCAATCCGTATCACTAAACCCATTTTTTTATTTAGCAAATACGAAATGTATTATATTAAAAAAAATAATAATAATATAACGACCCAACTCTTCATTACTTCTAAATGTACGTAACATAACAATTATATTATTCTTTTTAAACCTTATAGTATTAATTAATAATATATCTTCTTGTATTACCACAAAATTGTTCTTTTTTTGCCAGTTGTATTATTTAAAAAAACTACTCAGTAGTTTTTCAGTTCAAGTTTAAACACTTTGTTAAATTATTTAAATTTAATTAATACTGACAAAGAATTTTATAAAAAATCCATTTATCAGTTAAATTATACTAAATTTCCTGAAAGCATATTCATGTGAGTACATTGAACAAAGTAAATAAATTTTAGTTACTTTTTGACACAAATTACATGATTCTGTTTAAAAATATGAATGTGTGCGTAAATATACTTGTAAATAAATGTAGTTTTATTAATACATATTAATAAATCACGATGTTAATTTCTTCAGATCTTCAGATGTAGAAATTCAGTGTCTGGAAGTGTTGTTACCATTCATAATTATGTTGATGAAACGGATTGGTACACGGCTGTTGAGTATGCAATTGAGTTATTATTGGAGGATTTTTTACGATATCAAAATCTGAATCCACTATTTCACTATATATCTGAAAAATACAAAAAACGTATAGTAAAATACAATTTTTTTCAGACATTTGTATAGGTATAGACATGTATTATATATTATAGTTATAAGACTTTAAAGAGATTCAGTAGCTCTCTTCTATCACGTTTGCTTTCGCTTCGATTTTTTCTCGTTTCAAGAACTTTGTATTCATGACTTTAATCCGTTGAAGCGTACATTTTTCTTTTGATATTTTGGTCTTAAATTCCTCACTCGGGGTTTTTGGGGTAGCTAATAACGAATATACCATCAAAATGTTAATTCTCCAAATCCAAGATGGCGGAGTCAAGATGACGGATTTAATATGACCGCCACTGATTTTTGACATTTTCACTCGTATACTAATGAAACTTGGTAGGTCAAAGTCGCTGGTAACCAATCTAAAATCAAGTTCCGAAATTTCTATATTCAAGATGATAGATTTAGAATTTCAAGAATATGATTTCAGCTAAGTAGTCTTCAGATTTTCTCAATCTTCTTGTTCTTAAAATTACTCAAATTTTGCAATTCTGTCAGAGGATTCGAATTCAGCGACCTCGCAAACAGCTTATTTATAATTTTCATCAACATTGCCATCATTAATTTCGCAAATCTGACATCGAATATAAAATTAATGACCTTAATGACCTATCCATATTAAATTTCCATTTACTTTCTTCAACAGATTCTTTAAAAATTAATTTTTTCGAAAAATACATGATTTTTCTATGTTTTGTTATTAGAAAAATCATTTATTATAAACCATTATATCAGTTTTTATGTTATTTCATCACTAAAGTAACTAAACATTGCAAAAAAACGAATTTTAATACGTTAACAGTAAGTTAAACAATAAAAATCCAACGAAATTGAGGTCATAATGGGGCTTACCGCTATGCTTCAAAATATTAAAATCGGATAGCAATAGTGTCACAAATTTATATTTTTGAATGGACCCTTTCCATTACGATAGACAAAATCCCCCCACTGTGATTTCAAAATACAAATTTACAACTTTAAATTTATCTAAATAAAAATTTGGAACTTTAGTAGTATATATTAATTTAACTTATAAGCAGTACTAACTGAACTTCTCTAACGTAATTTAAATCCTTAACGTTCTTTTGATTACCAAACTGTTGTAATTAAGCTAAAGCGGTTTTAAGAGGGGCAAATAATCCCACGTCGATACTTTTCGTAATACTAAAGGTTTATTACAACAATATAAATGAATATAATGAAAGATTAATTCCAGGGAAAAGGAACAATATATACTGGATCGGTAGACGTCTGTCGCAATGGAAACTACAGATGGCCCCTCCGTACTAAATCCGGGGTGTTGACGGATCATTCACATGCCGTAAGGAAAAGTGTTGCCCGATATTTTTTCTGTAATGTATAAGTTTTATTTAAAAAAATGTCTAATTTTATTTCTCTCAGCTGTTTTTTGCTTTTCCTAGTCAGTAGATATTAATATTGGATTCCAATACAAAGTACTTTTTATTTCTTATTCTGTGTAATAGGCGTGTCACCGGTAGACTGGTACCGAATTGTGGGCTACGTATTTAACAAGTAATTTCTTGAACTATAAACAATAAGACCTAGGAGATCAGCACAATATTGATTTTATAGATGATGAATTTCCGAAACGAGTTACAGCTTTTTTGAGTGACACAGCCAGTCTGGTATCGAATTGTAGGCTCGGCTGTACTTTTATGAGCCAGAGAAACTTTTTAAACATCTTGTTCCATGAGAGAGAGAGAGAGAGAGAGAGAGAGAGAGAGAGAGAGAGGAGAGAGGGGGGAGGGAGGGAGGGGGAGGGAGGGAGGGAGGGAGGGAGGGAGGGAGGAGGGAGGGAGGGAGGGAGGGAGAGAGAGAGAGAGAGAGAGAGAGAGAGAGAGAGAGAGAGAGAGACTCATACATGTACGTCTATATCTTTATCCATAGCTTGTGCAGTCTGTGGCGGAGCCTGTTTTAGACCTGTTTGCAATCTACAAACACTCTGTTTATAGTAATGCCTGCTGGTGGCGCTGCTATCGAGATGGCAAATTTGACTGCCAGCATCCACTCTTAAGGTAAACCTGCCAAACCAATCTGGAGGGTTAAGTGAAATAAACACTAACACGAGGCAGCTTTTTGACCCAAATATTAGGCAATTACTAATATTTTTCACAAAAATGGACAAAAAGTGTCTACAATGACCGTATATGTAAGTTTTTTCAGAAAAGTGATCCGATACATCTGTAGTGCAGGTAATGAAGAGTATTTTAAACCTGGTCCGGTGACATATAATTTACTTTATTGAGAGAAAAGCTATGGTAAGTGGACAAATAAATAATAATTTTAAATGTTTTTGATGGAACAATACTAGAGGTAAAGGACACTGTTTGGGTCTTAATAATGAATAAATAGCTTAAAGTGTGCGAGTAGTTAAAGTGTAAAAAGTTCCAGCAATCAAAAGTTATGAATACAATTGTTATACCTATTAAATTGGAAAGTGTATTTTTTTCAATTTAATCCAGGCTGGCCCCCTTAAGATAAGTCCACGCAGCGAATATGAGTAACTATGGTTCAAACCGCATCGATGAATTGATAAACACAAATTTAGAATATAAGGATAATATAGAGACTAAAGCTACCTCTAAATAGAATACTGCTGTTCCTTGTGATGGTGAGCGCTGCGGAGTAATTATAAACGGAGTACTAAAGAATAATATTGAAATATCTGAGTATTTGCTCAGAGATATTACCTTTGCAGTGCTCAGTGCCGTCCTATATCCTAACTATTTGTCCACTAAGGACATCGAGACGTGTGTATTGTCCTCAGAAGATATTGCCTGCATGTCAGATCGTAAAATATTTATAAATAAAATTTTATTGCAAAAAAGTTTAAAGTTGTTTAAAGACCTGAGGTCGATAGTCCAGATTTCTTTCTTTCCGTCTGGCATGCGGGTGGCAGATTCCTTGTTAGAAGAAAAGGTGGCAAGAGAGCGCACATTTTCCTGTCAACTGCTAACCTACAGGCCATTTGCACGCCCTGCCAGGAAACTCGCAGGCCAATAATGGTTGTTCTGGTTAAATACAAACTAATCTGGGAGTTTCTCAGGGATCCGTTCTGAGTCCTCTTCTTTTATTCTGCTCGTATGTCAGTGACCTCGAAGACTCACTCAGTGACCTTACAATTCAACATGTTTTATGTGGATGACCTTCAAATTTACCTTTATACTACCAAAGAAGGATTTTTGCTCATATATCTCTTGCGACAAAGGAAGTGGCAGAGTGGGATGTGCGCTCTGGGCTTAGGTTTAATACTGGCAAAACAAATGCTATATTTTCCGGTTTTAACAGAAATTATAATGACTTCTCCGAAAAGAACTTGCCAGGAGTGGAGCTTGGAGAAGGAGTTATCACTTTTAGTAATGAGGTTGTAAGCCTAGACTGAGGTTGTAAGCCTAGTAGTACTGGACAGTAAAGTTTGCCAAAGAACGCCATCACAAAAAAGATGAATAAAGCCCTGTATTGTCTGCAGTTTGTCGGGGCCTGTACCAGTGAGAAACTTTACAAGAGACTAACTGAGTCTCTTGTATAACCTCACCTTGACGACTGCTCTGTACTGTACTTGAACGCGACGAATAAGCAACACATTCGACTGCAAAGATTAAGTAATGCTTGTGTGACATATGTTTGTGAAGATAGGAGGGATGATCACATCTGTCCCTACTGGAGATGTCTGAGATAGCTAAAAGCTAACTCTCGCTGGCCGTTTTTCTCAGCCTTCCTACTTTATAAAGTTATGCGGATGCGGGAGCCTAGATATCTTCAGAGTCTTTTTTCCAAATTCGTCCCCAGGCCTTCTGCTAGAGGAGAACCGCAAGAACTCAATATACCAAGGGCGAATACCGAAAATGGTGACAGGGCCTTATAAGTACAAGATGCTCGCCTGTGGAGCTCTCTTCCGTTCTCTATTCACCATCTGCCTTCTTATTTAGCTTTTACGGAAGCAGAGCGCCAATAAATGAGTGTATTGAACTCCTAACCTCCATGTTCTCTTGTGTGGAATCCTTCACATAGCTTATGTACTAGTTTGATGTTTTGTAATTATTTTCTCTTAAATACTATCCTGAGCTAGGTTTTGTCAAATGCTGTGACTAATAACTGTGATAAAATTATCGCAATATTATTGTAATATTAGTATGATATTATCGTAATCTATTGTATTTTTATAGTATAAGACTCTACTGTAGATGTTATCTATTTTATATTCTATATTCTAGGTTTTGCCTATAATAAAGGCGAATAAATTATATATCTATCTAATCATCTATATGGAAGATTAAGTGAGACATCACGCAAATTTATAGTCCAACTGAAACACATACTAAACGTGTAATTAAAAACAACCAGGACACTATTATAGTTGATTGTATGAATGAAGAAAGTGTTAATTCAATTGAAAAAACTTTGTGCAATAAATTAATCAATAGTGCTAAGATAGAAAAAGTTTAAATAAAAAAACCAACAGTTAAAATAATAAATATTGATAAAGTACTTAAAGATAATGAGGAAATTGGGCAAGATATTAATATAAGAAAGGGTACCCCCGTTAAGATAGTCGAAATGCCCCTGTGCCGGGATTGAAAAATGTGGTTTGAGAGTCTATTCTACATCTATAAAGTTAAACTTTCCCGTCAACCGGACCTACCTAGACCCCTCCTACGCCGTAATGTAGTTAAAAAACGGTTGATATCGTTTTTATTTTTTTTCTCCTCAACAAAAAAAGCTAGTGATACGCGGTTGGTGGCATTTTTTCTGTATAGAGCCTACTTTTCTGTGACTTTTTTTCAAGGTCATATATTTAGTTCTTCTAGTATAAAAATCGATTTCTATTTTTTAAATCACTATATGTTTTTTTAGAAAGGGGCTTCAGGGTTGGAATTTTTTTTTCAAATCTTTGTTTCCTCTTGAACAATAAAAAAACAAATTATCCGAACCGTATTTTCATTGGCGCCATACTCAAAAATTCAAAAAATCCGATTTTTAGCAGTTTTCTAGCACGTTTTAGGCTGATTCTACAAAAAAAAACTAATAGTACCATCGTATTCTACGCGAAAAAATACATCGAAAATATGTATCATACTTTTTTTTTTATCACTATTCTATCTGGAGAAATCAGCGTTTGAACCTGTTTATTTATTATTACAATTTAGTTGTTTATTGGTTTTATTACAAGCGGCCAACCTATAAAGCATTAAAATTGGAAAGCCCGATTTTTCCAGTGATTTTTCGCGTCTAACACTAACGCAGCATCAACGTGTTCTATACAAAAAAATACCTCGAAAACATTGTATATTATACTATTATCGTCGGTAACATTATACAAGTAGAAATAGATGATTGAATTCCAACATTCGATTTTCTAAGTGTTGCATATGGGTAAATAAAGAAATAAATATGGGTAAATAAAGAAATTTTTCAAATAATAGAAATTTTTCCGGAACTACAAGACAAAATAGTCAAGATATTAGAAACATGGGGGGACCTATCCCATAGAATTATGCTCGACAAAATAATAATAGAGGAGGCTCTACCGAATGTTTTTACTGTGGAAAGTCCGGACACATGCAACGGGACTGCTTCCAGTACCAAAGGGACTCATGCGGTCACGTACAAAACTCGGGAAACGGACCCAATCTTCCTCTTACTGGCGCGCAGAGGGAGACCCCAGCGGTCATGCGCGTTCCCGTCGAGAAGGTTGGCACCTCAGCAAAGTCGAGAAAATAAACTTGACCACAAACACTTGTTCTCCCATAATAGAGTTAAATATTGGAGCATTTAATCCTCCTTAACAGATTTTCGTGTTGTAAATGATGATTTTCCTATATATGAATCAGGAATATTGGGCACTGATTTCTTTAAACAAAATAATACACAAATAAATTATAAAGAAAATTATTTGGATTAAATGGACTTATTATTCCTTTTACGGAATTGCGTCAGAATAATGAAGAAATGCTGATTAATTATTTTATGGATTTTGAGAGAAAATTTCGTTGGAAAGAAAATTATGAGAAATACGTATCTTATGAAGAAGATTTATCATGAAATCAAGAAGATATTGTTGATAAAAATAATGATGTTATAGAGGAAAATAGCGAAATTTATGAAGAAAAAGAAATTTTTAATAATCATGTCAATGAAGAGAATAAAGAAATTTATGTGGAAAAGGAAATTAGTAATGAAAATAAATATGTGAAACAAGAAAAAGTTAATAAAAGTAACGAAGAAAAAGAAACAATTAAGGAAATTATGTATCAAGAGAAAGACACGCTTGTTGGTAATGAAAAAAATGCACAGATAAAAGAAATATGGTCCGAGGAAAAAGGGACTTATATATTCAAGGGGCAGTGTCAAGAAGAGAAAAATAAAAGAGTTAATGAGTTAACGTATAGTAATGACGAGCAAAATCAGTATGCAGTGGCTAAAGGGACTCAAGAATTTAATGAAGATTGCCATGAAGAATTATTGAAGAAATATAATGTGTTTAAAAGAAATTATAATGATGAAAATAATGAAGAGAAAATTTTGAGTATTACGTGTGACGATATAAAAATTGAGTCTGAAAAATGTAACGAGATAAAATGTTGAATAAGCCAGTTGATGGAATGTTAAGAATTAATAAATCGAGAAGGAAAGAAAGAAAAGAAGAATCGAGAAATTCAGGCCTAAAGGTTATTAAATTATTAAAGCCCTATATTCAGGAAGAGGAGTTTGAAAAATTAGAATAAAATATTGAAATGGAAGTAATAAATGAAATTAAGTGCATTGAAGAAATAAATAAAAATCAGGTAATTAATGATTTTATTAACAATAACAAGGAGGAAGTGGGAAAAATCGACATTTTTAAAGTAGAAGAAAATTATTTGGTTCTAGATAATAATGAACAATGGAAGGGGGAGATTGAAGATTTGACACCAATCACAACAGTTTTCGACAGAGGAAAGGAATCAACAATATATTATTTACCCAGTAGCATGATAATAAAACGATAAAGAAGGAACCTATCGAAAAATTAATTGAATAATATGCCGATGTTTTTTATTTAAAAGGCCGAAATTGGGGACAACAAATATTATAATGCATAAAATTCCTACTACTGATGCAATACCTGTGTTAACGAAGCTATTTAGATTTCCTCATGCATTAACGTATGAATTAGAAAGACAATTGTAAGAATTAATTGATAATAATATTATAGAGCGACCATGCTCGAATTATGTTTCACCTGCTTTTTTAGTTGCAAAAACACCCGATAGCAAGGGAAATAAACGTTATCATCTAGTAGTCGATTTTCGGCAATTAAATGATAAACCAATTAAGGATAAATATCCTATATCTAACATAATGGATACAGTTGACAAAATAGGGGACTCAAAATATTTTTCAGTTTTTGACTTAGCACAAGGATTTTTTCAAATACCATTGGATCCAGCAGATCGAGAGGATAGTCAGGATAGAAACCTGCAATAGCACAGACGATCTAATTGATCATTGCGTGAAAGCGGAATATATCCTAGATAGGGAGAAGGGCGACAGGACGCCCATCCCTCCGACCAAGGCGGTGATGCCAGAGACGGCATACAAACCACAGAGCGGGAAGACAAGGACGTCTTCCCCAGTAAAAGTTGCAGCAACGGACGCCGCAACACCGGTCATACAGGAGAAGCCCGATGCTCCAATAGCCGGGATAGGTCGGCAAGAAATGACCGACCTATTAACGAAGCTTAGCGGAGAGCTAGTGAGAGCATTCTGCGAAAGTAACAAACAATAGCAGGGAGGCGGAAGCAAGGGTGCATCCGCCTCGGCGAACAAAAATGGCCGATCCGGAAAAGGCAAGTCAAAAAATAGTATTGGCAGCGGGAAGGACGGCCAGAAAAAAGGGCAAACGAAGGAACCCATTCGTTGTTTCGGATGCAATAAGGAAGGCGTAATCCGAGCGAAGTGCCCTACTTGCTCGCCGGAAAACGAGCAACAGGGGAAGTAGGGCACTCAACTACTTCCCCGAACGCTACCGAAGCTAGTCAGGAAGCTTCGGAACCAAACTCCGAGGGCGTTAGCGGGACGGCACTACCGGACGTCCCTGCGGAGGAAAACCTGGAAACCAGATGGTGGTTACAGGTAGAAGTGGAAGGGTTCCACTTCCGCGCGCTGTACGACACAGGCGCATCGGTCACAGTTATGGGACCGATCGGCCTGCAGTTGATAACTGCATGCGGCCGAACACTTATGCCAAGCGAGCATACAGGTGCTAAGCTCGCTGATGGTAGCACGAGTCCAATCGTGGGCTGTGCTTACCTTTTCTTCAGAATAGGGGGCATAAGCAGGGAGATCAAAGTGTCGATCATCCCTGCATCGGACGCAGATTGTTATTTGGGCACGAATTTCATGCGGGAATTCGGTTCAGTACACAATCCGCGATCAAACCAGCTGACGTTGGTGGTCGACAACGTTAGCGTGGATCTCCAGCTGGCATCAGTTAAAGAAACTATCATGATCCATATCGGTGCAGTAGGCTTAGGCCATGTGACCGAGGAGCAACGAGCACAAGTCGAAGCACCTGTGCACGAAATGGTCGGCACGGAGCCGACCACACTTGGGTGCACCACGTGGGTGACCCATACAATTGATGTGGGAAATGCTCGCCCCATCAAACAGCGATATTACCCATATTCACCTGTGATAGAGGCTGAAATGCACGCGCAGGTCCGAAAGTTACTGGACGCTGGCGTCATTGAACCATCTACGAGCCCGTGGTCAAGCCCGGTCGTGATGGTGAAGAAATCCGGTGGAGGATACCGGATATGTATTGACTATCGAAAAGTCAATACACTCAAGATTTCGCCGGACGGATATCCGGCAAAACGGATGGACGCGGCTTTCCGCAAGGCCAAAGCGGCAAAGTTCTGCACGACGTTAGACATCAGCAACGCGTACCATCAAGTCCCTCTGGACGAGGCATCCAGAGAGATAACGGCGTTCTCCGTACCGGGAATGGGCTACTTCCAGTACAAGAGAATGCCATTCGGCTTGGAAGATGCAGGAACATCTTTCCAGCGCCTAATCGACATGGTCGTCACTCCAGATTGCGAAGACTACGCATTCGCTTACCTGTACGATGTCGTCATATTGTCAAAAACGTTCGAGGAGCATCTCGAACACCTTCGTAAAATCTTGGGCCGCCTACGAGAGGCGGGCCTAACGATTAACAGACAGAAAAGCCACTTCTGTCAATGCGAAGTAAAATATCTGGGTGTAGTGCTAAACCAGGACGGGTTCCGCCCTGACCCAGAGAAGATAAGGCCGGTACTGGGGTACCCGCCGCCTAAGAACGTAAAGCAGCTAAGGCGCTTCTTAGGCATGGCATCGTGGTACAGGAGGTTCCTGGACAACCTCGCCACGATCGCAGAACCACTTACACAGCTAACGAAGAAGGAGCGTAAGTTTGAGTGGACCGAAGGACAACACTCCGCATTCGAGCGGATAAAGGCTCTCATAGCCTCCGCACCAGTCTTGCAACGCCCTGACTTCAACAATGAGTTTGTTGTACAAGCAGATGCAAGTGACTCGGGAATCGGAGCGGTTCTACTTCAGTTTGAAGACGGCAAGGAGCGAGCACTGGAGTTCGCTAGCCGCGTTCTCTCACCTGCCGAGAGAAACTACAGCGTGACAGAAAGAGAGTGTCTCGCTGTAGTATGGGCGAGAAAGAAGTTTCGCCCATACATCGAAGGCTACGCATTCCGTGTAGTCACGGACCACAGCTTTCTGCGTTGGCTGCGCACACTGAGTGGTCCGACAGGGCGACTAGCACGGTGGGCCTTGGAGCTGCAAGGCCACCAATTCACTGTTGAGCATAGAAAAGGCGCGCTCAACAATGTTCCAGACGCCCTTTCTCGAATGTACGAGGAGGACGGCGAGGAGACACCAGTGGCAGGTGTCTCGTGGACAGAAAATTCCCAGGACGAGTGGTACCTCCAACAACATAGAAAAGCCAAAGAGGAACCACTCACCGATCCGAAGATGAAGTGGGTCGGAGTAGACTGTTCTATTACAACCCCGACCAACTTATGCAAGGAAACCTGGGGGAGGACGACGAGGCTTGAAAGCTCGTCGTTCCTCTAGAAAAACAAGGGGATATTATGAAAGAGTGTCATGATAGCCCCACAGCAGGACACTTGGGGCGAGAGAAGACTCTCGCACGGGTTGCCCGTCAGTATTATTGGCCACGTATGGATGCGTGCATCGCCAATTACGTGCGGCAATGCCAGACTTGCCAGCAGATAAAGGCTGAGCAAAGGCCGCCGACGGGACTCATGGGCCGCAGGGTCATCGAACGACCCTGGCAAAATGTCGCAGGCGACATTATGGGCCCGCTACCCAAGACGAGTAAAGGGTACGAATACATCCTAGTTTTTCAGGATTTATTCACACGGTGGGTGGAAGTGATTCCGCTTTGCCGCGCCACAGGCGTAGCCATACTGGCGGAATTTACAGAACGCATCTGTCTCCGGTTCGGAACACCCGAAGTCTTCCTCTCCGATAACGGGACAGAGTTCAAAAACCGAACGATCGACGGTTTTTTGAACACCAAGGGGATACGTCATGAAACGACGCCCCCGTACCATACGCAGGCTAACCCTGTCGAAAGGGTTAACCGAACGATAAAGCAGATGATCATGGCTTTTATCCAAGATGACCATGATCACTGTGACGAGCATCTTACAGAGCTCGTCCACGCGTTCAACAATTCCAAGAGTAGTGCCACAGGAATGACACCTGCATTCCTCGTCTACGGCAGGCATCCGAAACCCTTAGACTCGGAGTATGGCAAGCAGATGCTTGAAATACTAAAACAGTACGAAGAAGAGGCTTGAGAAGAATGGGCTCTTCGAATGAAAGACTTCTCCGAAGTCCACGACATGGCAGCGGAGAGTTCCGACAGGGAACGAGATCAGCAGGCGCGTTACTACAACGCAGGCCGACGAGAAACGAGTTTCAAAGTCGGAGACCTCGTTTGGAAAAGGAACAAAGTCCTTTCCAACGCGGCAAAAGGAGTAGCGGGGAAGCTAGCTCCGAAGTTTGCAGGCCCGTACGAAGTTACGGAAATCTTGGGCAGCAACACTAACGCGTTGCGAGACCAAGGTGGACGGACAATGCGTCCGATCCACTCTGAGCAAATGAAGCCATACATTCCCGGCGCAGATGTTTCTACTGAAGAAGAGGATGTCGAGACCAGCGCCCGACCTCCGGCGGAAGGCGGGAGTCGTGTGAATGCGCCCACGACTCCATCAGCAGAGGCTGATGAGAAGAAGAGCGGTGCCAGCGGACAAGCGTCCCAGGTTGGGAGCGCCCAGCCTGAGGAAAAATCTGCCAAATGTAAATATTTTTTTGTACTTTTATTACCTTTAAAACCTCCTATTGTATCTAGAGACACTATTTCAAAAGGTTCCTTTGCCGGACAAGTTTCACATGATCTACAAGTCAATCTTATATGCTTATATATATTTTTAAAATAAAATTTTTGTCCAAAAGTTAAAATCAATTGTTTTGTGCTTATGTGCCCCTGATCCACATGTACTACCCTAATAAGATCCTTTCCGAATTCTTATTTAATCCATATTTTCTCTTTATTATTTAAAATTTTATAAATTATACCATCTTTAATAATACATTTATCATCAACTTTTAATAATTTCTGATTTTCTTTGATATCATTCAATTTCAATATATTGGAAGTTTTAATCACAGAATCATCATCTGTAACCTCATGAGATTCCAAAACCGGATTTCTAGACAAACAATCTGCTTCGATATTAACTTTACCAGGATTATATACAATTTCAAAATCAAATTGTGAAATGTAATTCAAAATCTGCAATAGTTCCGCATCATTGCTTTTTTTTATATGAAAATTTTCCAATGGTCTATGGTCCGTAAATGCTATAAACTTCTTTCCTATCAAATGAAATCGCCAATATAAAATAGCCTCTTTAATAGCTAAACATTCTATAAAAATACCTTTTCTCCACTCCAACCTCAAATACGCATGTTTGCATGCGATGTGCGGCTCTCGTGGAGAAAAATACGGTTTCACACTGGTGCGTAAGTGAATCTTTGCCTCGGGAGACTTTTCGGCCTCACTTCGCTCGGCCTAAAAACGTCTCCCGACGCAAATAATTCACTTCCGCACCCGTATAAAAATGTACTATTCTTCTTTTTATGAGCATTTGTCAACTTCCTAGATAAGTAAAACACAGGCTTCAAAGATTTATCTTCTTATGGCTGCTTCAATATTGCTCCAACTCCTTCAACACTTGCGTCAGTAAAAATGGATATTGGAGCCTCTGGATCAAAAATTGCCAAAATGGGAACGGTACATAAATATTCTTTTGCCGCCTTAAAACTATTCGTATATTCTTCAGACCAATTAAAAATCACATTCTTTCTCAATAAATTTCTCAAAGGATCCAGTAAAGCTACATGATTTGGTATAAACTCCAGATAAAAATTTATCTTACCTAAAAACTGTCTAACTTGTTTTCTTGTCTTAGGTACATGAAACTTTTTAATAATTACTAAATTATCTGTCATAGGTTTAATTGTATTATTTCCAATTTCATGTCCCAAATATGTTATGCTTTTTTTTACAAACTGAAATTTATTTTTATTTAATTTAAAACCCTGTTCAAATAATGCTTTCAGTACTTGCTGTACATGATATATATACTCTTGATAAGTTTTAGAAAACACTAGAACTTTATCTTGAAAAGAGCAACTTCAAAGAAAAGCTTGACTGTTTATTCATAGCAAAAAACATAACAGACGAAAAGCAAAAAGTGGCCAATCTAGTAACCAGATTAAGTTCAGAACCGCATGTACTGCTCAAACAACTAATCGAACCAGCAAAAATCATGGATAGCAATTACGTCGACTTAAGAAAGGTAATGTCGGAGCATTTGAAACCGAAATCATCGGAAGCTATGGAGCGATGCACATTCCATACCACAAAGCAAGAGATACACGAATCTATTACAAATTTCGTAACTAGACTTAAAAAATTAGCAATTCACTGCAATTTTTCCGAATTGGACAATGCAATCCGAGACCAGTTAGTGTGCGGTGTTAATGACAAAGACACTCGTATAAAATTATTTGAAGAAAAAGATTTAACATTAAAAAAAGCGCAAGAAATCGCAATAGCTCGAGAATTAGCAGTGAAAAATACTACAATTTCGAACAATACACTAGAAAAACGAAGCGTAAATAACGAAGTGTATAATATACAAGGTGAACAGCAGAGGACGTCGCAATACACAGAAAGAGCCAAAGATAAACGAGAGCAAGTGACCGGGCACCAGAATATACAGCAAGGAAAGCCGCAACGCTCAACCAAGGAGTTCCTGGGATCATCAAAAGCAGGTTGTAACTGTTGCGGAAAAATAAATCACTTAAGTAACGAATGTCGTTTTAGAAACTATAAATATAATAATTGCGATAAAACGAGACATTTAGCGAGAGTATGTAGAAGCGTTAACAATTCCGGGCAAAATTCAAAAGAAATAAAGAAATTAACGACATTTGATGAAAATGATGAAACGTACAATTATGAGAACGATTTTTATTCAATCAAAGAATATTTTGAATTAAATCAGCGTAATGTAAATATTTTAGGAGAGATCAGTACGAAAAAAAATAAAAATGTTCAAAGCAAATTGTCAAATAATTGATCCGGTGAGATATTTAATCATACAAGCAACAGCCCAGGCGTATTACCCATATACGTTGAGTTAAAAATAAATGATAAATTAATAAGTTTTGAAATCGATACAGGTACCTTTTCAACTGTAATGTCCGAAAAATTATACAAGGAATTTTTCATTAACTCACATAACATTAACATAACATTAACATAACATTAACATCTAAGAAGCTACCAGTCTGCGCAGGGACGCGCCTCTCCGAGCATCGCCAAGAGTACGGGAGACGGCCCGCTGTGGACTTGAAATCTTGCACGCCGATCCCCCTGCCGGAAAAACACATAGTAAGGGCAACCGCCTATTCTATAGCATTGGAAGAACGAGGATAGCAGCAGAGACTCCAACACCGGGCTAGGCGACTGATCCACCGACGCAACCAAGGAAAGCTGCTGTCCACCATCAACAGAGAAAGAGAGAAAGAGAGAAAGCGAGCGAGCATCAACACCTTCGGCCCGGAGCAACGAGTGACAGCGGGAGCGCCGCTACCTGCCGTGACCGGCCGACCCGACCCGCCGCATCTACGAATCTACGCATCTTTTTTATTGCGAGGTACTTTAATTAATTTTTAAAAGAATAAACTTTAGAATATCGCGTCTTGCGTTTGATAATTGTATAATAATTGTAATTCCACTTAAAGTTTTTAATCATTAAAATTTATAACCTTCGAAATTGTGTGAATCATGTTTATTTGTTTTTTCCGAATAAATTTAGCCTATATTCCATATCCATGACGTAACAATTATTGCCTGATGCTTTCCGCCCCCACTGTAATTCTTATGTATTGAGGAACCGCCGAAGGTCTGTCACTGCATGCCCAGGTAATAAAAGAGGACTCATTAGTGCTAGACTCATTTGTAGACCGTCTTTCGGCTTCAAAAGTCCGACTTTATGCATAAAATTTTATCATCGGATAAGTGTTTTTCACCGATCAATTTTATCTATTGTACCAGGGTCTTGCATTTTAATCTTGAGGTAGGATGTTTATCCCACACAATACAGATATATTGCAGCAATATCTTCACAATATTTCAATATCACTGGAATATTACAAGATATTCCTTAAATATAAAATTGTGAGATATGACTTTGCAATATTGCTGCAGTACTATAGTGATACTGCTAATCGATATCTATCTAGCCTAATATTTCTAAGGTACTGCAAAAATATTTGAATGTAATATATGTCAAAAAAATATTGTGATGATATTTCAGCAATCCTGCGTTAAAATATATCACAATAAAATATTACTGAGATATTCCATCTATATTAAGCAGAAATAATCGTCTTTAAGGGGAGGTCGTACCATCCTACATTACCGACCGCGATACGAATCGCTGTTTCCAACTTTTCTCTGTCATTTATTAGTGAAATAATGCACAAATTAAATTCCACTCAAAAAATTTATTGAAGAAGAGGGCTCAACTAAGATAATTGTAATACGGAGTCAAAAATCGTCGCTACCTTACTGGCAAATAAGCAATGGCGCTGCAATCGTTCAACTCAACATCGTTTTATGCCAAATTAAAAAATTTATTAATTTTATAATTTTTGACTCCGTATTACAATTATCTTAGTTGAGCCCTCTTCTTCAATGAATTTTTTGAGTGGAATGTAATGGCCCCCTCGTATTTATGCACGTAAGAATTGTACACATAATTTATTATACACAAAAAAGAGAGGATAAATCTTGTACACACTTTTTATTAATAATTGACATTGAATTTACTGCACGATTTTATTGTACACAAACCGTTAACGCATTGTGCACAAATTGAAAACAATAATATCGTGCACTGGTGCGTTCAATGTTAACGTGCACCATAAGGATTTTCATAAATAAAATAGTGCACAAGGTTTTGTAGAAAAATTTATTGTGCACATAAATTTATTGAACGTTTGAAATTTATTTTAGAGCAGATTAATTATTTACTTATTTTGCAACGATTGTGCACAAACTAAATTTGTGCAGAAAAATTATGCAAAATTAAAAAATCGCCATTACAAAGTGAATAATGTGCTCAAATTTAATTTTGATTTCAATTTTCTAATTTTATCTAGATTAATGTGTGCGGAATGAATTGTGCTTAAGATATAATTATTGCCCTTTGTTACAAGCGCTTGCACATAGCACAAAATGAGACTAATATTCATAATATTCGCATAATAACATTTCAATTCCTATTGCTGAAAATACCGACTTATTTTTCAGTAGGAATTGAAATTAGCCAAAAAAGAAGTCTACGCACATTCTACGAATTATAAATAATATTTTGATGCTAACAGAAATGCCATTAAAATAGCCGTTTCAAAATTATTTGAAAAATCAAATTTGCCTTAGAGATTAGCAAAGAATATAGAGAATCGTCGGTATAGTAGAGCGCGAAAATTAAGTTAGGCATTGCCTTAAGAGAAAACGTTTTTTCTTTCAACTAAATATTATTTAACTAAACAAATTTAGTTGAAACTATCAATTTATTTTTCAGTGGGCGTAATAGGGATATGGATGGAATAATTTTAAACTTGATTTATACGACATAAAAATAACTTTATTTTTTTATAAATTAATAGGAATAATAAATTATATTGCCCTCTTCTAGTCTGCTCCGGTATCATCGATATTCTGGAATGGTAACAGTAGCCTATAAAAATGTACAAAATTGTTAATATACCTCATTTAAATAATGTAGAAGAAAATAATTAATAAGATTGATATAACGTACCCGCATGTTTATCAAACGTCCATCTCATAATTCGCCAGCAATTGGTCCAGGAATTCCATTTCGATTTGCTCCACAACTCCGTCGTTCCACCTTTCGCCACCCATCATATGTGGCGGTAAATATGAGATGATGCCCTCTCTGCACAGTGGGCAATGTCTTGAAATAATATTTTTTACGCATATTGAGCATATGCGGTGGTTACAAGGCCGGAGTTTGTGAATCCTCTCCCTGCTATCGCAAATGCAGCATTCTTGAAAGAATAAATATGATTATTAGATGGACTAGCACAACAAATACGTGTTTAGTTAAAAAAGTAAGAGAATATTAATTCAACATGACTTTATTTTTTAAACGAGATAAAAAATATTGCGACAAACTTTAAGGAGTAACATGTCATTTAAAAATACAATTGTTTCTTTTTATATTAATATTAATTTGTTGGTGTAACGAAATTTAACTAAACAGACATCTATTGAAACAAAAAGCAAAATTTTTATAAAGTTAAATGTATTTAATAGAATACTTAAATCAATAGTCAACCATTCCAAATTAAATGAACAATTAAGATCTTAAATCTTTTCTCATGTATCACGAAGATCAGTCAAAAACGGTGCCATGGTCGGCAACTCATACTTCACCGATCAACGTAATAATGAGAGATTCATGTTAACATTTTTCTTATATTTTGCAAAGAACATCAGTAAAAGTTGATGCCGGTCGGCACTCGCACTTCACTAATGTTAGCAAATTACAAGATTACAAAACGATTTTTGGTGTTAGCATACTTCACCGATCAACGAAGTCAAGAGACAATTATGTTAACATTTTTATTGCAAATTTTGAATAATGCTTGTTATAATAGACATCTGCTATAACTTAACGAATATTTTTTATTTAAATGTTTAGTTTTAAAATTATACAAATGTAATATAAGCTACACAACGCACTAATAGTAAATCGTAATGCTTACATTTATTTAGGTTTTGCAATTTCTACTATTATAAAGATTTATTACTATCTTTCTTTAAATCTGAATTTTTTTTATGCACATTGCAAAGCTATCAGTAAAAGTTGATGCCGGTCGGCACTCGCACTTCCCTTAAGCTTGCAATTACTAAAAAAAATTTGTTACTACATTTAAAAAACATACAAATGTACTGCAATGATCCGCAAAAAATGGTGCCAGTCGGCAGCGCATTTTTTACAAATCAATACAAGTACATAAGTAGAAGTTGATGCCAGTCGGCACTTCTGACTTCACTAATGTTTTAACAACAGTAAAAAAAATATTTCTTTTTACTAAATTAAAAAAAAAAAAAATAATAGACAATAATAATCAACTTGAGAATAAATGTAAGCATAGCTTTAAAAATGTATATTTATTTTAATGTATTTAAAGCATCAAAAAAGTAAATGTTGATAGAAAGCAATAACGCGCTATCCTAAAATATATTTCTCTAATGAATAATGAACAATTTCGTCGCGTTTAAAAATAAAATCATGTCTTAAAATCTTATTAATTAAATTTAGAAATGTAAATTTACAATAATACCTCATTGTAGAACCTTTATAAACATAAATTATAACATTAGTTTGTAAAATATGTATATATATATATATATATATATATATGTATGTAAATATATAAATTTATAAAAATCTCCTTTGGAAGAGGGATAAATCAAAGGGCATAAACATTACTTTATTTACTCTTACTAAAAAAAAAATTTCTTGAAAATTAATAGTACCCTGCAGAAATATCCAAATTTTTTTAAAGGGTTCTAAATATGTGTGTGTGTGTGTGTGTCTGTGTAAGAGGCTGCCTTGATCGCAAAATAGAAGCTGAAAAATAACTATTTTCAAAAAAATTTTTGGATATTTTTACAGGGTACTATATACTGATTGTTAAAGGGAGAGCAAAACTAATAGTTCAAACAATACTGTATTTAAGCAAAATTTAACTTACTTCCTTTGTTGCTACCACGACGAGTTTTTCTTTTTTTTCGTGGCAAAGGAACATGATTTTCTCCCTCTTCGACGCTGGCTGGGGCGGGGAGGATTTCAGGTACGACCGGTACATCGACTGGAGGTTCTTCGGTTTCTTCGGTATCTTCGGCAGCGAGTTCAATAGGAACCTCGGCAGCGAGGTCAATAGGAACCTCGGCAGCGAGGTCAATAGGAACCTCGGCAGCGAGGTCAATAGGAACCTCGGCAGCGAGTTCAATAGGAACCTCGGCAGCGAGTTCAATAGGAACCTCAGCAGCAGGTTCACCATTGTCCTTGCGTACCTCAGGCGCAATGCCAGCGTCCTCGATGGGCACGGCGGGATTTCGCTTAGGCCTACCTCGTCTGCGTATCGCATGATTTCCTTCAACTTGCTCTGCAACTGCTGCTGCCTGATTAAGCCGAGGTCTGCCTCGTCTCCGTACCGGAGGGAGCTCAGCAGCTTCCACTTGGTTAATATTACGGCGAGGTCGACCTCTTCTCCTCGCAGGTTGCTCTTCCGGATTACCTATAACGACATTTTCTTGTCGTCTACGACGTCTGGGTGCAGCTACTAATGGATCCGCGATAGGTCCAGGGAGTTGCTCTCCATCTCGAACTATAATGAAGACAATAAATATAAATTCATTATAATAACATCTTATTTAGAACTATAGTTAAAATATTAACGTATGCAAACGTTAATATTCGAATACTCCTCGTACGTAATAAACGAACACTCCTCCTGACAAACACAAACAAGAAATAATGAAGCAATTGTTTAATAAAATTTTTAGCAATTACTCGTATAAATGTTATCAACCTATCGTGCATACCTGGTCCAGTTTCCACAGTTAGTTCGTTTCTGAAGTAATCCAGATCTTCGATGTTAAAATAATTATCGTCGACCTCCTCTAACGAATTTTCCATTTCAGCTACTTCTTGCATACGCTGCTCGTTATAACGAAATACTAAACAAATAAGATTCAACGTTTATTTAATAATTACTAACATTGAATATTTTAAATTATGTCTTTTACGAACCTCTGGCTAGATGGTACCGCCGAAGACCAGCAATGTAAGATAAATAATCTTCTACGTTGTATCTGCAAGGTAAACAAATATATAATTATTTTTTAATAAAAAAGATAACATAATTATTATTTTATAATTTCCCCTAAGCTTTTTACATGAAAGTTGCCCGGAAATTTACCTGTGTTGCATTGCTATACTTAAACCAAATTGTTTACAATGGCACAAGTATGGCAAAAATTATTTTATACAAATAATTTCGTAATGTAATATTTATTAAAAAAATCTTCGGGCAAATTTGGAATAAAAAACAATTTCGTTATGAATAAAATAAAATAATAACAATTTATTTATCGCTCCAATTCAAATTCCCTTTCCGCTTGTAACATCAATAAATCTGCACTTTGGAGTTCTCTTGAACGGGGAACTGCAGGCAAATATCCACGGGCCGCTTTTGCATAATTTGCTCCAATTTTTCTTGCTACTTTTAGCAATTTTCCTGCCAAATAAACAAATTACTACTATTAGTAACTTAAAAAGTAAATGCAACACAATAAGAATTCCGCTAATATAATTCTTACCCAACATTTTATATAACGGTTCCCTCTTTCCGATGTATCTTCCTGCGTGTAGGTGGAAATTTTCGCAGACATTGTTAGTTTTAATCGGCCTCTGATATGCCGATAAAACATCGGCAAGGGGAAGCCAAAACCTTCGCATGTAACTTGAAAAACTTTGCAACTTTACAAACAATGGCTGGTCGACCGTTTCGGCTAAATTATCCACAGTAGCCGTTAAATAATTAATGCCTTCTTGCACTTTTCGAGCGGGCAAGTAGGCCATCGCATAGGCTTTCTCCAATAGATATTCGTAGGCCATGGGAATTTGATCACGTTGCCACCTCTTCGCCAATGCCTAAAGAAAAAATAATTCCGTAAAATACCAATTAAATTTTAAATATTGATTTTTTTCTTACCTGCTTAAAATGAAAAACGCAGCCTGCTACCCTTGCATTTGGGAATTTTCGTTTGGCTGACTTAATTTGAGCCTTTTCAAAATCGGAAGTTAATAATTGCACATTGTTTTTCAAAGGTGGAATAATTTCAAACAATTTGTCCCATACAGCATCATAAAGAGCTGCCGTTTTATGCGATGTAAGAACAAAAATGGCAGCAAATCCCTGCAATTAATATCATTAATGAATACACTATAATATATTGATAATTAAAAAAACTTACCATATTCATTTTTCTAAAATGAACTGTAAATACTTGAGCGCTCCTTGGCTGACTTGGTCTCATCTGAAATGACATCATTTTTTTAACGTGAAAACATTTGAATACTTCATTATGTCGTCGTTAATTACTTACATCGAATGTTCCATCCGTGAAGAGCTGCTTGCACATAGATAGGGGCTCTATCATGGACTCATCAATAAAAATTAGGCCAAGCGATCCGTCGGCTCCTTTTGCGCAATCTCTGTAAAAACTTCTCATAGGGAAGTACTGAGGCAGAGTTTGCGACAGTTCATCCAAACTTCTCGCTATGGGTGGAACGTATTGTGATCTAGCAGCCCGCATTCGGGGAAGGTACTTATGGTACTGCATCTCTGGCAGATCCCGTAATTCGGCGTATCTGCATTAATAATACATTATTTATTGACAAATAGAATTTTATTTAATTTTAAAATATTTTTGTTATAAAGCGTTAAACATGAAAAAAAAATAAGTGATTGAATTCTTACTCTTCTTTCTCCAGAACAGAATTATAAATGCTTATAAAGTTCTCTTCGGGATCCTGGGCTCGCAGTTTTAATTCATCGGAGAATCGCTCCTTCAGTAGGTATGCCAGATCACTTGGGTGATTATGTGCATGAACAATCGTAGGATTTTCGTTTTCGACTTCATTGAAGTTTTCAACATAAGCAGTCGCTTTGCAACCAAATAGATTTTTCTGCGCGCTTCGAAATATTGTACCAGAGCCCCTGTTATCGTTGTAATATATGTATCCTTGGTAAAAATATTTAGCGCTATCCTTCTGTTTTATAATAAGTAAATTTATAAGAGGCTTTTACTTTTAAATAAGTAAATTTAAAAGAGGCCAAACAGTTGATCGTTGACACGAAGCCCCACGAATCGTAATGATAGCGAAAAAATTTATCTCGCGGGTACGCGCTCCTTGCTGACTGGCCCGTTTCATGGGGCTGCGTATCAACGAGACACAAGTTGAACTCTTTTAAGACTGCTTATTTATATCCTAGTAAATACAATAAAAAGAAAATGGTGAAGCTCAGCATCGCGCACTTAAATTGGCAAAAATAAAAAAAAAAAAAAATAGTTACGGCTTTACGCAGCTGTAATTGTTGCGTATTCAAGTGCGGGCGCTGAGGTTACAATTTCCTTTTTTTGTCTTTACTTGGTTATGAATAAGTAGGTTTAAAAGAGTCGAAGCTATGGATCTATGATACGACGGTTGGACTCTTTTAAACCTATTTACTTATGTCCAAGAAAATACAATAAAAAAGAAATTGTAAACTCAGCGTCCCGCACTTGAATACTCAAAATACACAGCTGCGTTTAGCCGCAACTATTTTGATTTTACCTTATCCGAATTTAATTAAGCGATGCTGATCTTTACCATTTTCTTTTCATTGTATTTACTTATTTATATCCTAGTAAATACGATAAAAAGAAAATGGTAAAGATCAGCATCGCGTACTTAAATTCGCTAAAGGTAAAATCAAAATTGTTGTGGCTAAACGCAGCTGTATATTTTGTGTACTCAAGTGCGGGGCGCTGAGTTTACAATTTCTTTTTTATTGTATTTTCTTGGACATAAGTAAATAGGTTTTTAAAAGAGTCTAACCGTCGTACCATAGATCCATAGCTTCGACTCTTTTAAACCTACTTATTCATAACCAAGTAAAGACAATAAAAAGGAAATTGTAACCATTTTTTTTTTTTTTTTTTTGCCGATTTAAGTAAGCTGTGCTGAGCTTTACCATTTTCTTTTTATTGTTTTTACTCGGATATAAATCAGTAGATTTAAATGATTCGTAAAAAGAGTTCAAGATCGTATTTTTGAACTTTTTTTTATCGAACGATTTCGTATTGAAATTTAATGGAGAGCCTTGCTGTAACTAAGAAAACCACGTTAAATTATCAAATTTCATTTGGCAATAAACATAATGGCGGCCTAAAGATAGAAATAAGGTTAAAATCTTCAGGATGTTTTACTCAAAAACGATGAATTTTAAGAAAAACATTTAAAGAATAAAAAGTTCTTAGAAATTATCAAATTTTGACTACTTTTCGGAATTTCCAAATTGCAAATTGTTGAAAATTTCCTGAAGATTTTGACATTTTTTCCATCTTTAGGGCATCATTTTGTTTATCGCCACATGAAATTGGATAATTGTCAATGACCTGACTACAACAAGTCTCCCTATGAGATTTCATTACGAGAAGGTTCGAAAAAAAAGGAGTTAAAAAATTCGCGTTATTTTTGTAAAGAATCCTAAATAAATCGTTGCCGGTGCATTTTTTAAAAAAATAAATTTCATGTTTTGAAAGGCCAGACAATTTAACAACGATAATATGTTTTTTTTTTTAAATTTCTGATAGCTTTTCTTATCAGAAAGTGCAGCCGTTGAAAAATGTGATAAAAAGATGTCATTTTGGGACTTAATGGGTTAAATAAATAAAATATTTATATTTTTGAAAATACGTCAAAAATTAAAGATATATATTAATTTTATTTTATTGAAAACCAGTAAAATTGGTTTTCCTTTACTTTTGCATATATTTCTGATTTATTTTTTAGATGAACCGGTTAGTAGGAAAACAGAAGGATAGCGCTAAATATTTTTACCAAGGATACATATATTACAACGATAACAGGGGCTCTGGTACAATATTTCGAAGCGCGCAGAAAAATCTATTTGGTTGCAAAGCGACTGCTTATGTTGAAAACTTCAATGAAGTCGAAAACGAAAATCCTACGATTGTTCATGCACATAATCACCCAAGTGATCTGGCATACCTACTGAAGGAGCGATTCTCCGATGAATTAAAACTGCGAGCCCAGGATCCCGAAGAGAACTTTATAAGCATTTATAATTCTGTTCTGGAGAAAGAAGAGTAAGAATTCAATCACTTATTTTTTTTTCATGTTTAACGCTTTATAACAAAAATATTTTAAAATTAAATAAAATTCTATTTGTCAATAAATAATGTATTATTAATGCAGATACGCCGAATTACGGGATCTGCCAGAGATGCAGTACCATAAGTACCTTCCCCGAATGCGGGCTGCTAGATCACAATACGTTCCACCCATAGCGAGAAGTTTGGATGAACTGTCGCAAACTCTGCCTCAGTACTTCCCTATGAGAAGTTTTTACAGAGATTGCGCAAAAGGAGCCGACGGATCGCTTGGCCTAATTTTTATTGATGAGTCCATGATAGAGCCCCTATCTATGTGCAAGCAGCTCTTCACGGATGGAACATTCGATGTAAGTAATTAACGACGACATAATGAAGTATTCAAATGTTTTCACGTTAAAAAAATGATGTCATTTCAGATGAGACCAAGTCAGCCAAGGAGCGCTCAAGTATTTACAGTTCATTTTAGAAAAATGAATATGGTAAGTTTTTTTAATTATCAATATATTATAGTGTATTCATTAATGATATTAATTGCAGGGATTTGCTGCCATTTTTGTTCTTACATCGCATAAAACGGCAGCTCTTTATGATGCTGTATGGGACAAATTGTTTGAAATTATTCCACCTTTGAAAAACAATGTGCAATTATTAACTTCCGATTTTGAAAAGGCTCAAATTAAGTCAGCCAAACGAAAATTCCCAAATGCAAGGGTAGCAGGCTGCGTTTTTCATTTTAAGCAGGTAAGAAAAAAATCAATATTTAAAATTTAATTGGTATTTTACGGAATTATTTTTTCTTTAGGCATTGGCGAAGAGGTGGCAACGTGATCAAATTCCCATGGCCTACGAATATCTATTGGAGAAAGCCTATGCGATGGCCTACTTGCCCGCTCGAAAAGTGCAAGAAGGCATTAATTATTTAACGGCTACTGTGGATAATTTAGCCGAAACGGTCGACCAGCCATTGTTTGTAAAGTTGCAAAGTTTTTCAAGTTACATGCGAAGGTTTTGGCTTCCCCTTGCCGATGTTTTATCGGCATATCAGAGGCCGATTAAAACTAACAATGTCTGCGAAAATTTCCACCTACACGCAGGAAGATACATCGGAAAGAGGGAACCGTTATATAAAATGTTGGGTAAGAATTATATTAGCGGAATTCTTATTGTGTTGCATTTACTTTTTAAGTTACTAATAGTAGTAATTTGTTTATTTGGCAGGAAAATTGCTAAAAGTAGCAAGAAAAATTGGAGCAAATTATGCAAAAGCGGCCCGTGGATATTTGCCTGCAGTTCCCCGTTCAAGAGAACTCCAAAGTGCAGATTTATTGATGTTACAAGCGGAAAGGGAATTTGAATTGGAGCGATAAATAAATTGTTATTATTTTATTTTATTCATAACGAAATTGTTTTTTATTCCAAATTTGCCCGAAGATTTTTTTAATAAATATTACATTACGAAATTATTTGTATAAAATAATTTTTGCCATACTTGTGCCATTGTAAACAATTTGGTTTAAGTATAGCAATGCAACACAGGTAAATTTCCGGGCAACTTTCATGTAAAAAGCTTAGGGGAAATTATAAAATAATAATTATGTTATCTTTTTTATTAAAAAATAATTATATATTTGTTTACCTTGCAGATACAACGTAGAAGATTATTTATCTTACATTGCTGGTCTTCGGCGGTACCATCTAGCCAGAGGTTCGTAAAAGACATAATTTAAAATATTCAATGTTAGTAATTATTAAATAAACGTTGAATCTTATTTGTTTAGTATTTCGTTATAACGAGCAGCGTATGCAAGAAGTAGCTGAAATGGAAAATTCGTTAGAGGAGGTCGACGATAATTATTTTAACATCGAAGATCTGGATTACTTCAGAAACGAACTAACTGTGGAAACTGGACCAGGTATGCACGATAGGTTGATAACATTTATACGAGTAATTGCTAAAAATTTTATTAAACAATTGCTTCATTATTTCTTGTTTGTGTTTGTCAGGAGGAGTGTTCGTTTATTACGTACGAGGAGTATTCGAATATTAACGTTTGCATACGTTAATATTTTAACTATAGTTCTAAATAAGATGTTATTATAATGAATTTATATTTATTGTCTTCATTATAGTTCGAGATGGAGAGCAACTCCCTGGACCTATCGCGGATCCATTAGTAGCTGCATCCAGACGTCGTAGACGACAAGAAAATGTCGTTATAGGTAATCCGGAAGAGCAACCTGCGAGGAGAAGAGGTCGACCTCGCCGTAATATTAACCAAGTGGAAGCTGCTGAGCTCCCTCCGGTACGGAGACGAGGCAGACCCCGGCTTAATCAGGCAGCAGCAGTTGCAGAGCAAGTTGAAGGAAATCATGCGATACGCAGACGAGGTAGGCCTAAGCGAAATCCCGCCGTGCCCATCGAGGACGCTGGCATTGCGCCTGAGGTACGCGAGGACAATGGTGAACCTGCTGCTGAGGTTCCTATTGAACTCGCTGCCGAGGTTCCTATTGAACTCGCTGCCGAGGTTCCTATTGACCTCGCTGCCGAGGTTCCTATTGACCTCGCTGCCGAGGTTCCTATTGAACTCGCTGCCGAAGATACCGAAGAAACCGAAGAACCTCCAGTCGATGTACCGGTCGTACCTGAAATCCTCCCCGCCCCAGCCAGCGTCGAAGAGGGAGAAAATCATGTTCCTGTGCCACGAAAAAAAAGAAAAACTCGTCGTGGTAGCAACAAAGGAAGTAAGTTAAATTTTGCTTAAATACAGTATTGTTTGAACTATTAGTTTTGCTCTCCCTTTAACAATCAGTATATAGTACCCTGTAAAAATATCCAAAAATTTTTTTGAAAATAGTTATTTTTCAGCTTCTATTTTGCGATCAAGGCAGCCTCTTACACAGACACACACACACACACACACACATATTTAGAACCCTTTAAAAAAATTTGGATATTTCTGCAGGGTACTATTAATTTTCAAGAAATTTTTTTTTTAGTAAGAGTACATACATATATATATATATATATATATACATATTTTACAAACTAATGTTATAATTTATGTTTATAAAGGTTCTACAATGAGGTATTATTGTAAATTTACATTTCTAAATTTATTAATAAATTTTAAGACATGATTTTATTTTTAAACGCGACGAAATTGTTCATTATTCATTAGAGAAATATATTTTAGGATAGCGCGTTATTGCTTTCTATCAACATTTACTTTTTTGATGCTTTAAATACATTAAAATAAATATACATTTTTAAAGCTATGCTTACATTTATTCTCAAGTTGATTATTATTGTCTATTATTTTTTTTTTTTTTAATTTAGTAAAAAGAAATATTTTTTTTACTGTTGTTAAAACATTAGTGAAGTCAGAATGCCGACTGGCATCAACTTCTACTTATGTACTTGTATTGATTTGTAAAAAATGCGCTGCCGACTGGCACCATTTTTTGCGGATCATTGCAGTACATTTGTATGTTTTTTAAATGTAGTAACAAATTTTTTTTAGTAATTGCAAGCTTAAGGGAAGTGCGAGTGCCGACCGGCATCAACTTTTACTGATAGCTTTGCAATGTGCATAAAAAAAATTCAGATTTAAAGAAAGATAGTAATAAATCTTTATAATAGTAGAAATTGCAAAACCTAAATAAATGTAAGCATTACGATTTACTATTAGTGCGTTGTGTAGCTTATATTACATTTGTATAATTTTAAAACTAAACATTTAAATAAAAAATATTCGTTAAGTTATAGCAGATGTCTATTATAACAAGCATTATTCAAAATTTGCAATAAAAATGTTAACATAATTGTCTCTTGACTTCGTTGATCGGTGAAGTATGCTAACACCAAAAATCGTTTTGTAATCTTGTAATTTGCTAACATTAGTGAAGTGCGAGTGCCGACCGGCATCAACTTTTACTGATGTTCTTTGCAAAATATAAGAAAAATGTTAACATGAATCTCTCATTATTACGTTGATCGGTGAAGTATGAGTTGCCGACCATGGCACCGTTTTTGACTGATCTTCGTGATACATGAGAAAAGATTTAAGATCTTAATTGTTCATTTAATTTGGAATGGGTGACTATTGATTTAAGTATTCTATTAAATACATTTAACTTTATAAAAATTTTGCTTTTTGTTTCAATAGATGTCTGTTTAGTTAAATTTCGTTACACCAACAAATTAATATTAATATAAAAAGAAACAATTGTATTTTTAAATGACATGTTACTCCTTAAAGTTTGTCGCAATATTTTTTATCTCGTTTAAAAAATAAAGTCATGTTGAATTAATATTCTCTTACTTTTTTAACTAAACACGTATTTGTTGTGCTAGTCCATCTAATAATCATATTTATTCTTTCAAGAATGCTGCGTTTGCGATAGCAGGGAGAGGATTCACAAACTCCGGCCTTGTAAACACCGCATATGCTCAATATGCGTAAAAAATATTATTTCAAGACATTGCCCACTGTGCAGAGAGGGCATCATCTCATATTTACCGCCACATATGATGGGTGGCGAAAGGTGGAACGACGGAGTTGTGGAGCAAATCGAAATGGAATTCCTGGACCAATTGCTGGCGAATTACGTTTTCATTTCCTATTGCTGAAAATACTGACTTATTTTTTAATTGGAATTGAAATCAGCCAAAAAAGAAGTTTACGCACATTCTACGAATTATAAATAATATTTTGATGCAAACAGAACTGCCATTAAGCAAGCCGTTTCAAAATTATTTGAAAAATCAAATTTATATTAGATGCTATAGCAGAGAATATACCTGGAATTTCCACCTGGAATTTCCACCTGGAATTTCCAGCTGGAAATTCCATCTGGAAAATCCATCTGGATATCCAATAAATCCACCTAGATTGATTCGAAATCAAGATATAAATTGCACCTGAATTCCCCACAAATCAAACTGGATAAATTCAACCAATGTTCCCCAGAAATCCAGCTGGAATTTCCAGCTGGAATTTCCAGCTGGAATTTCCAGCTGGATATTTTCAACAGGGAAGACCAAGGTAGTTGGCGCAATGACGTTATTTTTTTAAGTGAATTCCCTTTGCAGAATAACGTCATCGCGCAAGACTATTTTCCGCTATAAAATAACGTTATTTCATAGCGGAAAATAGTCTTTTTAAATAACGTTATTCCGCACAGGGAATTCACTTAAAAATGACGTCATTGCGTCAACTACCTTGGTCTTCGGAAAATGACGTTTTCAGCCTCGACCTACGCCCATTGCGTAAATAACGTAATTTTTTGCTTCAGCGGACCAAAAGAAAATTACGTTAATGGCCACTACAAAACTAGGAAAAATGACGTTATTTACTAAGCATGCTGTATATTGCGGAAATAACGTTACAATCCGTACAACATTTTTTATGGTAAAAATGACGTTCTTCGTATCTACACTTCATTAACGAACAACGTCATTTCATGTGCGGATTTAAGATCTAGAAATAACGTCATTGTTCAAGCCAAATACCCCACAAAGCTGAAAATAACGTTATTTCATAGCGAAAAATAACGTTAAAATAGAGTTTTCTACTGTAATCGGAAAATAACGTTATTGAATAACCTTAAAAAAGGTCCAAAATTGTAGCCTCAGCAATAACGTTATTAATGACGTCATATTATAACGTCATTTTATAACGTCATTTTATAACGTCATTTTTAGCGATAGGGTAAAGTAATATCGTACAGAAATATTCCTAAAATATTACATCAACAAATTTAAATTATATTATTTTGAATATCGCACTGCAATATTGGAATAATATTACGAGAATATCAAGTAGCCCTGCCAAAAGTAGTCGATTGAAATCAATTAAGATTGTTAAAAATTAAATTGATTTCAATATTATTTAATAGCTTCAATAGTCATTCCTAAAAATTACATTAAGATTGAATTGATTTTAATGGCTTTGAATTGATTCTGGTTGTAAGTTGATTTTAATCATCCATTTACTCATTTATTTCAATGTAATTCAATTTACTTCAATAAAATATAATATCAATTCACTTTAATTAATAAATTTACTATAGATGCCTAATTGTTTTTAATAGACTTCAATATATTTCAACGCCAATTGAGATTAATTGGCAAACTTACTATTAATAATCAATTGATTTGAATAGATCTTAACACATTTTAATTCCAATCGATTAGTGACATATTTACTGTAGATATCTAATTGATTTTAATGAACTTTAATATATTTGAATATCAATTGATTTTAATTTACAAATTTGTTATTAATATCCAATTGATTTGAATGTAGCTTAATATATTTCAGTATTAATTAACTTTAATTAGCACATTTACAGGAGATACGCATTTGAGTTTAATAAACATTAATAAATTCTAACCAATTGACCTGAATTGGTAAATTTACTATAGATTCTAATTCATTTTAATAGATCTTTTAATACATTGTAATGCAAATTGAACTTAATTAGTTGGAAATGAATTTTATAATACATTTTAATATTAATTAAATATAATTGGCGAATTAACTGCAGATATTTAATTAATTTTGAGACGCGAGATACTGTCGGGTACCTGCGCGCCGTCGCGAGCCTTCGCGGCGAGGGAGAGAGTTAGGCCGTGGCGCGCGGGAGCGGCGGCCATTTTGGAAGCTCGAGAGATTCTCTCGAGCCGTCGGCGACGACGGACGCGTGCGCGAACGTGAAATCGGAAAATCGGCGGATTCACCAGGAGGCGAGCGAGAACGAGGAACGAGGTAGTAGCCCTGTACGAGCCAGAGCTGCGATACCGTGAATTCCGACCGACTATCGTTATAAAGTGCGGGCGCGTACTAGCGAGGAGTCAAGGCAAGGAGCGCCTTGACTCCCTGGCGTCGTTGACTCTCGGCGCGGCCGAAAGTTCGTAGGAGCGCGCGCGCTTGCATTCGCGCGCGGCTCCGCTCGGCAACACTCGGGCGTGTTCGGGGCAGTCGGCCCGCACGCCCGACATCTACTAACCCTCGCGATCGAGACATTGTAATTTTTCTTTTACGGAGGCAATAAGGGCCTCCGATTTGCATTTTCACTTGTCCGCGTTATTCTTCCGAATAGTCCGCGGGACTACTCGGCGAACCCTTCACATCCGTAACCTCCCGGATACCGCCACTCTGTCGCAGAGCTGAGCGACCGGCATCAGCTATCGTCGAGGAGGACGACGGCCACGCGAACGCAAGGAGTGCGTTCGCCCATCAGCACGCGAGTACGAAAAGCGAGAGTACAGGCTTACTCTCGCGTTGTATACGGGCCGCGGCGACGTGTGTTTGCCGTCGGGTGCTCGCGCGCACCCCGAGGTAAGAACCTCGAGGGGCACTCGCACGTGCCCCATTGCACCAATCGGTCATAGGACAACTGGCGCCCAACTTCACGTGCATTCGGAGGTTAGGAGTACACCGCAGCGATACGAATTTTTATTGTCGAAAGAATTAGAATTCGCAGATCGGGTTACCGACCGAGTCGGTAATCTAGAAGCAGGAGACGCTTCGCGGATCGGCCGCTAGGTGGCGGCGGGCTTTTTCACAGGGAGTGAAAAAGCCGCGAAATTCAATTTTAAATTACATTCTAGAGTTCGCGTGCGTTCGTGAAGTAGGATTAGAATAAAATTTTCTTAAGGAAATTGAGGGAGGAAAAATCAGGGGATTTTTCCGTTAGTAGATTTAGGTGGAGAGAGAGAATCTCGCGTGGCGGCGAACGTTCCTTCAGACGGAAGGAACGTGCGAAAAGACGATTTCTTTTGTTTTTGCAGACGGATTCAGAAGGAAATTAAATTTTTTGATTTTCATCCGTGTTCGGAGAAATAATTCGTTCAGACAGTTGCAGCCGTAACCTGCGCCTGTCAAAAATTTTTTTACTTTGGGTTAAATTCCTGGAGTGAATTCGCAAAGTGAACAGTCGCAGCCGTGCCCTGCTCCTGTTCTGAGACTTTGCTATATTGGAACTCACGGAGAGTTCCAAATTCTGATTAAATAAGCGAACGGTCGCAGTCGTGCCCTGCTTCCATTCAGAAGCTTTTAATCACCGAACACACGGGGTGTTCGGAAATCATTCAACAGCATACAGTCGCAGCCGTGACCTGCTTCTGTATCGGGCAGCTGTTGAGTGAAAACTCGGAATTTTAACAACCCGGAAGCAAAAACAAAAACAAGAATTCGTATTTTCGATTGAGAAACTCTCGTGTTGGCTAGTTAGCAAACATATGTAATTTATAAGGATTGTATTTTACTAACACGAGAAACACGTCTAGGAGAAAATTCTAAGGAGAATTTTTTCCATTCAAATTGACCTCGAAAATCGAAAGTTTTCGAGGAAAATTCGTTTTCTCGCTGAATTTGTCAGCGAGAATTTCAAATAGAGACGCGTTAAATAAATAGAGTTTTTTTTACGCAGTTCAAACGCGACTGTGCTACAAACATTAGGCAGTCGTGTAGAAATTCTCTAAGACGTGTTTTAGAGAGAATCTCACACTACACGTTAGGGGTAGTTGCGCCGCCAACCGAAAGGGCCGTCCCATCAATGTTTTCGTGTTTTTGGGATAGAGGGCAGGCCTGTACTCAATCTGGTGAAGATGGAGTACAAGCAAGAACCAACGGAAAGGGACGTCCAGCAGTGGCTGATGGCGATCCCAGTCGAGGAGCTGGAAGAGACGATCCAGCAACTCGGACTAAGAACAGACGGCGACTGCTTCATGCAGCGTCACCGTCTGTACAATTGGCTGCAGGGTAATTATACCGCAGCCGATTTCCAGGCGTGTAACTCCTCAAACGAGGAGGAGTTACGCATAGTCCGTGAATCACTGAGGAAGTCATTCATCGAGGATATTTGCATGGACAAGACATCCACGACGATTCAGGACGAAAATTATGAGAAGGGCCGTCCTCACCCTCTCTCAATTTACCAGAATAGCATAATCTGCCATTCTGAATGCGATAGAGTAGTTGGCAATAGGGAGCCAAATCGCACACCGCCATCAAGGCCAGATAACGAAAAAGGCCAAGATAGCGAGAATGACGACGATAGTCAGTCATCTCAAGACCAGATGTCGAGAGTGAAGTCTCTGCTACGAGAGATCCAGCAAGCCGTTCGAGCAATCGAACGGAAATACGACAAACTGTTAAACACGAGTATTACACAGGCGAGGACACTGACGGCTCTCACGTTGAGAAAAGTTTCGAGGACAATGCCCGAGCGGCAAAACTGAACGAGAGCGACATGCTGGCATCGCTCCCGTGTGTCCTAAAAGACGTTGCGAGTATGTGGTATCGAAACCACAGCAGCGACTGGCGAACTTGGTCAGACTTTTGTCGAGCCACCCGGCGCAGATGGGGCTGCGCCCATGACAGACAAGAGCGCCTACGAGACGACATCAGGCGTCGTTTCCAGCAAAACGGAGAAACCAGCAGCCATTACGTGACATGCATGGAGAGCATGTTACGTGAGGTATCTCCGAGGATGACCAAACCTCAAGAGATCGAGAAGGTTTACATGAACCTCCTCCCAGAGATCAAGAGGATAGTCAGGATAGAAACCTGCAATAGCACAGATGATCTAGTTGATCAGTGCGTGAAAGCAGAATACATCCTAGATAGGGAGAAGGGCGACAGGACGCCAATCCCTCCGACTAAGGCGGTGATGCCAGAGACGGCATACAAACCGCAGAGCGGGAAGACAAGGACGTCTTCCCCGGTAAAAGTTGCAGCAACGGATGCCGCAACACCGGACAAACAGGAGAAGCCCGATGCTCCTATCTCCGGGATAGGTCGGCAAGAGATGGCCGACCTATTAACAAAACTTAGCGGAGAGCTAGTGAAAGCTTTCCGCGAAAGTAACAAACAGAGGCAGGGAGGGGGAAGCAAGGGTGCCTCCTCCTCGGCGAGCAAAAATGGCCAGTCCGGAAAAGGCAACTCGAAGAATAGTAGTGGCAGCGGGAAGGACAGCCAGAAAAACGGGCAGAAAAAGGATCCCATTCGTTGCTTCGGATGCAACAAAGAAGGCGTAATCCGAGCAAAATGCCCTAATTGCTCGCCGGAAAACGAGCAACAGGGGAAGTAGGGCACTCAACTACTTCCCCGAACGCTACCGAAGCTTGTCAGGAAGCTCCGGAATCAACCTCCCAGGGCGTTAGCGGGACGGCACTACCGGACGTCCCGGTGGAGGAAAACCTGGAAACCAGATGGTGGTTACAGGTGGAAGTGGAAGCATTCTACTTCCGCGCGCTGTACGACACAGGCGCATCGGTCACAGTGATGGGAGCGATCGGCCTGCAGTTGATAACTGCATGCGGCCGAACACTTATGCCAAGCAAGCATGCAGGTGCGAAGCTCGCTGATGGTAGCACGAGTCCAATCGTGGGCTGTGCTTACCTTCCCTTTAGGATAGGGGGCATAAGCAGGGAGATCAAAGTGTCGATCATCCCTGCACTGGACGCAGATTGTTACTTGCGCACGAATTTCATGCGGGAATTCGGCTCAGTACACAATCCGCGATCAAACCAGCTGACGTTAGTGGACGACAACGTTAGCGTGGAGCTCCAGCTGGCATCAGTTAGAGAGATTAACATGATCCAGATCGGTGCAGTAGGCTTAGGCCATGTGACCGAGGAGCAACGAGCACAAGCGGAGGCACTTGTGCACGAAATGGTCGGCACGGAGCCGACCACACTTGGGTGCACCACGTGGGTGACCCATACAATTGATGTGGGAAATGCTCGCCCCATCAAACAGCGATATTACGCGTATTCACCGGTAATAGAGGCTAAAATGCACCCGCAGGTCCGAAAGTTACTGGACGCTGGCGTCATTGAACCATCTACGAGCCCGTGGTCAAGCCCGGTAGTAATGGTGAAGAAATCCGGTGGTGGATACCGGATGTGTATTGACTATCAAAAAGTCAATACACTCAAGGTTTCGCCGGACGGATATCCGGCAAAACGGATGGACGCGGCTTTCCGCAAGGCCAAAGCGGCAAAGTTTTGCACAACGTTGGACGTTAGCAACGCGTATCATCAAGTACCTCTGGACGAGGCGTCCAGAGAAATAACAGCTTTCTCTGTACCGGGAATGGGCCACTTCCAGTACAAGAGAATGCCATTTGGCCTGGAAGACGCAGGAGCATCTTTCCAGCGCCTAATCGACATGGTCGTCACGCCAGATTGCGAAGACTACGCATTCGCATATCTGGATGACGTCGTCATAATGTCGAAAACGTTCGAGGAGCATCTCGAACACCTTCGCAAAATCTTAGGCCGCCTACGAGAGGCGGGCCTAACGATTAACCGACAGAAAAGCCACTTCTGCCAATGCGAAGTGAAATACCTGGGTGTAGTGCTGAACCAAGACGGGTTCCGCCCTGATCCAGAAAAGATAAGGCCGGTACTGGAGTACCCGCCGCCCAAGAACTTCAAGCAGCTAAGACGCTTCTTAGGCATGGTATCGTGGTACAGGAGGTTCCTGAACAACGTCGCCACGATTGCCGAACCACTTACGCAACTAACGAAGAAGGAGCGTAAGTTGAGTGGACTGAAGTTCAGCACTCCGTATTCGAGCGGATAAAGGCTCTCATAGCCTCCGCACCAGTCCTGCAACGCCCTGATTTCAATAACGAGTTTGTTGTGCAAACGGATGCAAGCGACTCGGGAATCGGAGCAGTCCTACTTCAGTTTGAAAGACGGCAATGAGCGAGCACTGGAGTTCGCCAACCGCGTCCTCTCACCTGCCGAGAGGAACTACAGCGTGACAGAGAGAATGTCTCGCTGTAGTATGGGCGATAAAGAAGTTTCGCCCATACATAGAAGGCTACGCGTTCCGCGTAGTCACGGACCACAGCTGTTTGCGTTGGCTGCGCACACTGAGTGGTCCAACAGGGCGATTAGCGCGGTGGGCCTTGGAGCTGCAAGGCCACCAATTCACTGTTGAGCACAGGAAAGGCGCGCTCAACAATGTCCCAGATGCCCTTTCTCGAATGTACGAGGAGGAGGGCGAGGAGACACCGGTGGCAGGTGTCTCATGGACAGAGAATTCCCAGGATGAGTGGTACCTCCAACAAGTGAAGAAAGGCGAAAGAGGAACCACTCGCCGAGCCAAAGATGAAGTGGGTCGGAGGTAGACTGTTCTACTATAACCCCGACCAACTTATGGCAAGGAATCCTGGGGGAGGACGACGAGGCTTGGAAGCTCGTCGTTCCTCAAGAAAAGCAAGGGGATATCATGAAAGGGTGTCATAATAGCCCCACAGCAGGACACTTGGGGCGAGAGAAGACTCTCGCACGGGTCTCTCGGCAGTATTATTGGGCCACGCATGGATGCGTGCAATCGCCAATTACGTGCGGCACCAGACCTGCT